>BGZK01002727.1:0-44474 GCA_005406025.1 Eumeta japonica
GCGTGTCGACGAACGCCAACATGTGCCTGACGTTTAGATAAATTACTACTACTTAAGCAAAATTAGTCCAACTAACACCCAAATCGAAGTTTTCAGCTACAATTTTATTTGTTACCCAGGTTAGGTGTTCTGTACCACTGTCAACTTGCTCTAGTTTTTGAGTACATAAAACGCTAAGAAAAAATAGATATCCCTTCTACAGGAACGTAATTTACTAATAATTTAATAATACACATGAAACAGAGTTAAAGAGCAATTAAAGTATACGGTTTAAAACAGTTAAACATTCGGTTGACGTTTATGACAGGCCAAAAAGGGCGTTAGTTTTATGCTAAAAGTTTTATTTTTTTAAGAAGAAATTTTTGAGCATAAATCATTTTGCTTATACAGCCTCAATGATGTTTAAATTGTACTTAAAGAATTTTCTTAATTACAATTATTTACTAGTTACAAGGAACTCCTTGTAAGAAATATTCAAAAATACTTCTATATTTTTGAATATTTCTTTTGTTTCGTAAAGTTAAAATGTTTGCGTGTTTCAGCTTAGAAGGATTCCGTGTGTAATGTTGTAAATAAAAAGTGTAAATCATTACGTACAGCTGTTTATTGTAATTAACATGATTGAACTGATTTCACCATTTACCCATTTTTCCATAAAATACTTTTAAAATTTACTCTAATGGCGTCGTCTATAAATATCGTCACACTTTAAGAAGGTAGGAGGGGGGTGGTCATCAAAGTGTGAAATCGTATGACAAGGTGGGATCAGGGCGAGTTATGCTTCCTGACGTCACATCTATGAATCTAATATAATAAAACTTTATATCTATTGCAACTCTAAGGAAAAATTTTAAAATATTACTACATCATCAATATTTTAGTTCGCCTTTGGTCACGTTTGAAATCTGCTGACACGTCAATACCAGCTTTAACAAATCTATTATGAAAATTTAGTGATTTCTAAATTTGCAATTGGCAAGTATGTGATGTTACATTGAACACAAGTGTGACCATCTGTGATAGGGATGGCAAGGGGGATCTACCAAATTAATTCCAGATATATGCATCTAATTAGTGAATGATGATATTCTTTCAATAAAAAATCTAATAAACAAATGTATGAAAATATATCGATATAAGTTACTGCAGCATTAGAGCGACGACAAAGAATGCTCAGAGCTCGGTACACACGGACCATTTATAATGACGCATACATTAAAACAAGAACAAAATGAAAAATCATTAATTATGTTCAAAACAGCATCCTCACCGGACGGGCACCAACAATGGAGGTGCGTGAGCGCGCCATCGGGCGTCAATACGCCGGTAAAAAAATATACAAGCACCACAATAGAATTCCTGCAGTTCGATTAATGACATTCGGCCGCTCTCTCGAGTGACACTCCTACACCTACTTAGATGACATTATGTAAATACGGGCCCACTTTACATTGTTGTGCTCATTATACTATAGGAAGATTCGTTAGGTGAAGAAACACATGTTGTTTTATCGTATCTGATGTGGCTTATGGCATAGAGAAAGTCCCGGCCAGTGCGTGCAGCTTGCCAATATGCGATTCGTAAAATCGCCGAGTCGACGTTCTCTAGATATGGCTGAACTATCTATTATCCTTGAGGTCCTAGGCCTTCTTATGAGCCTAAGTTTCTTTATTATGATCTTAAGTCGTTTCGAGTATAAGATGAGTCAAATTAAAACACGCTCGGTCGCGGTTAGGTTAACATGATCTTTCATCTACATGTATATGTATTCGTGAAACGAAAAATTTTTTCGAAGTTTTGGTTAAAACAAACAATATTCTACGTAATATAATAGTATGCCGAAATTGATGTTACAGAGCTTCTACTACTGTACTTTAAGTTCATAACAAAAAATAAATAATACAGCACAAACTAGCTCTCGTTTGAGCTGCAAATTCGAGCCGACCGAAAGTTATTTTCTTGATAATAACTTATCAGATAAACACAACGCCTAAAATATAGTGCAAATTCCATATAGCATATTAAAAAAATGAAACCGGGGAAGAGTTTTGAAGTTCCTTTATAAAAATAACAGCAACGTTAAACTGCTACGTACTTTCTTCGTGCTGTATACCACTGCATCTCAAGTCACACAATGAGATGATTACAATCCGTTACATACATAAAAAAAAACATCAGGATTGGCATTCGCGCGTGGGCGAAGCAAAACAATACTCCCCGGTCCTGCTCTAATTTATAGAAACACTCTCGCAGATAAGAATCATTTGAATGCTTTGATTAATTTGGTCTAACTTTAATGCTCATACGTCAGATAGTACTCGATCCCAGCTGTTATTCATAGACGATTGATTGAATTGTTTTATCAACGCCGTAGAGTTACAGTAGGTATTTAATTTAATGAAGAAACAACAACTGAAAGCAAAAATAATATAACACATATGTTTGCATACAATCAGAGAGTATTGTGGTATCATTTTTTAATGGCAATAAATTAGATTGCGTGACTAAATTTTAATAACACTCGTTTTCACTAAAGAGTTATAGTTTTAAATTCAGCTAAAGTTTCACTATGATCGGATTTTCAGTTAAAGTCGTTACTGTAAATTATGAGTAAACGAAAAAAAAACGAGCTTCATTAAATTTTCGTTACACAATTTATTCTATTTTATTGCTCCTATAAAATGGATAGAAAATGTATATATAAATATCTGCTACTCTGTAAATTCAATGGTACATATATAGAGCTGCATATATTTATTACAACAGTAATATAAATGCACACAATTCGACAACAGTGATAACCCAGTAACTAAAAGCGACTGCCTTTGCCGCAAAAGTCGCGGATATGAATAGCGATGATCTATCTATACGATGAGTATTTTCCAAACTTAGATGCAAATTAAAAGTATCACATAAAATTATAACTCAACTTAGATCAAAATTAGACAGAAACAAAACATCGTGATGAAACTTATATGTCGGAGAATATTCACCAGAATCTTTAAGGTTCTAACATGCACACGACTAGGCGGTGTAATCGAGTGGTCAAGAGTGTTGCCGGAAGTATTGAATTTTAGCCACGGGCGAATTGATCAAATTTCATTGATCAGCCTTTAACTAAGTTTAATAAACCATTCGCACCGTGCTTTACAGAGCTCGTTAAACTACCATATTGATGGTAGCGATAATTACTAGGCCCTGATTCACACTGAGTTAACGCGGGAAGCTCAAGGTTTAAATCCTTCGAATTGATGTTAAAAGATTGCAGTAAGATATGTTTCTGCAGTAGGGTGATAAAAAACTTGGCACTAGACTGGACCGGACTGGCGTTGGAAAGTTTTTGGAGGGAGCCCGTGCCCGCCAGCGAGACTAGCAGACTTTTACACAGTATGTTTAAATCATAAAAATTGTAATCATATGGATTTCTCACTTCAAGCACGTTGACTGCGATTTTTATTAATGCATTTTCTCGAGATAAAAACCTACAGTGGCCTGTTGTATCCAGCTATTGTCAATTAATTTATAATTGACTCTAGTGGTAGGTGCACTTATCATACAGATAAAAGAGAATATGTATATGTAAATTACTTTTATTAAATATTCGATTTCAATGATATCAATGAATAGTCCAAAGTACCACTAAAAATTTTAAAAGACATTATAGAATCTCGAAAATATACAATATCCATCTTTTCATTATTTTTTATTTCCCAATTTCCTCTAATCTCCCTTTTTACCAATCATAATTAGCTATATAAAAGAATTCCCATTAAGCTTAAAGCTCTCTTTGTAGAAGCCATAAGTTTTCTGCGCCAGTTCACTTGAATCGTATCAATTATGGTAATTCCTCGTTTAATTTCCTGAATCAGATTAACCAGGGTCGACCCTATTGCTATAAATTTGATTTATTTGAATAAGTTTTAACGATTTCTATGCAGACCACCGGGCTAATAGCATCATTTTTTCCGAAGCAGGTGATGAACTCTCTATTCATTAGGAAGCTAATGGAAAATAATTTTCAGTTGGAGTTCAGGGTGCGGATTGTAAGATATATTTTTTCATTTACTATCTGAATTTTTATATAAGTTTTAACATCAAATATTTAAAATTTATAGATTTTGTTATAGAACTGTGGCATCTATCAGTATCAAAACACCGAACAAGTGTGATAATCAATACTGCGACATCTATGTGGCTTATTTATTCACAGAGCGTTCGAAGTAGAAAACTCGAACTTGACATGACGACGTATGGTTGAGATTCAAATTAAATTAGGGTAGATATTCAATCCTTATTCTTTACCATCATTTTCAAATATTTAGTGTCTACTACTGGCCCTGTATGACCCCTGTCGTCTAAAATACCGTAATTTTTATTTGTGTCCTAACTTTCTAATATTTAATATCCTTGTCTTGCTCCAGTCTGTGATCGCTGCTTAATTATATTTTTTTCCCAGCCCTCACTAATTCTACGAGCTATGTAGTCTACTACTAGGCTGCTAACTCTGTCATTCTATAAATTAGATTGACTATTTCACTTCTGCGGATTTTCTCGTTCCATATTGCATTTCAGAGGCACTACCGGTATATCTTTTCTCATCGCACGTTCAGAAACCTTAACACTGTTAACGCGACCGAGATTGAGAGGACATATTTTATATCTAATTCTCATCATTGGCAACACACTTTTCGAAAAAAAAAAAACTTTGGTCTATGAACACAAGATATGGTGGATTTAATAACGATGCATCTGTATAGTCATTCTGAATTCGTTACAGTTCGTACGTAAATCGAAACATCAAATACCGTTGGCTGTAAGTGTGAAAAAAATATTGTGACGGAACATGAAACTCAGAAAATGTAAAAGCAAAAGAAGGTTTATTAGAGTTTTCAAAAATATCTAGATTATGGCTAGGCGGTGTAGGGGTTGCATATATAACTATAAGACTTCTTATGCGAAGTTAAGCTGCCTAAATTAAACAGTTTTTCCAAGATAAATCTTTTATTTACAGGTTTTACTATAGTTTTTATAACAAACACTACTAAGTTCTGGCAGGTAATATTTACACATGTTTGTTTTAATATGCCTGAGTGAATATCGACGACGTTTTTTTTAAATAAATTATTCGTCTTTTTAAATAAAAAAATATCGATTTGAATCTTATATGTTCTGTAACTAATAAAAAATAACAGCCTCTAAAAGTGTAATTTAATTATACTCTCGCGTTCTGGGTGACTGTTGAGAAAGAAAGAATTCACGTGCCGCTCGGTTTTCTAAACAAGCATTTAGTGTAGTCAATATAATTTTGAACTTTTTGTTCACTTTTCACCTGTGAAATGCTTGTTTTTTTAAAATATAGAATTTGTTTAAAATTTTATTTATGTCATATAAAAACCACTCGCTTCGTGATTGTGCCCATATCACGGAAACATTTTTAAAATGTTCATAATTTTTTTTGCTGTGTAGGATTATGTGCAGAATATATGAGTAAAATGTATGAAAAAAATGTAAACGTACTCACTATATATTTATTTAAATAAAAAAAATCATTGAAGTTCATTTGAAGAAGTAAGGTAGGTATTATTGGTCATTAATTAGCTAATAGTCGCCAAGGAATTTGAATGTCAATCTAGTTTCAGATTTTGCACAAATGTTCAAAATATACATATTTTTTGTTAAACACAGAAATAAATTATGTACATGTGAAACATGTGGGTATGTAAAGTTAAAAGTAATTAAAAATTTGACCACAACGGCACTTATCCAGTTCAAATATAATGGTGTTATTTTTAGGCATTAAACCAGTATGTATAATTGTATAATTATTTGAATCAAGTGCAAATATTGCATCCAAAATTGTTTCTTTTCACTGCCATTCAGATTATTTCGTCGGTTTTGGTTATTTCGAATTCAGTCTTTCTTCAATACGCTTTTAAGTATTTACTTTTTAATTTTAGTTATACTAAAAACAATACTAACTCCTCTGTTACTACGATTGTGTTGATTTTAGGAATTTAGGGTTGAAAAAATACAATGTAGTATGGTTACACGCTGTCGTTGCTGTATGAGTACCACAATTTTGTGCGTCATTGTCATGCCGACCGGTGACAAAGTCGTACTCATTTGAATTAAATTCGCTTTTACATTATAAAAGTATATGTTAAGCAAATTTTTCTACTTTTAAGCTATGATTTCAGAAAGAAATATCTCTTTGTTTTATACTTTTCAGTTTAATCATCATGCAGATATAATTGGAATAGTGTAAAATTTGTTTTACCCATTTTGTTTAGTTTTTTTATAGTACGCCAATGTGTTATTGATCGAAAATTTATCGTAAAGCCATTATAAAGTGTCGATTACTAGTGCCCCAGAACTAATCGTCGAAAAATATGAGGCAGATCTACATTCATCTGTACGACCGGTTCCACCACAGATTCAGGCAAAACCAGTGTCGGACTGGCCATGCAGGCGAAGTGGCGTTTGCCGACCGGGCCCAAGCCTGCGCGGACGCCTACCACCCTACCCTCAGGCTTACGACTTACATGTAAAATAATTCATTCATATCCATAAAGAAATGAAACAGACAAATCCGAATAGCGGTTGGCCACGAGGCCGTCCCTGAAACTTCCCGCTATTTAGCTCTGGGATATGACTCTCTTGTACATTATTAAGCTCAAAAGCGCTTTTTTTTCGTTTTTGAACAACAATATTAACATATCCATTAAACTGCGGAAATCGATGCCAGTTTTTAGTACAAAAATAATATCTTTTCGGAATGCTGCTCTATCGAAAAATGTGAAAGTTATATGTATTAAAAAGAAGTTTTTTAAAAAATTTGTAAAGACAATAGTTTTGATTTTGAGATAGTTTTTTCGATGTATGAAATGATGAATGTATGAAAATCGACGTGTAAACTACTTTTTGAACTAATCAACCGATTTTGATCTGCTTTGTGACATTTGACTTACGTTTTTAACCATTAAAATTGTACTCCTCCCCCCAAAAGTCTGGGACTGGGCTTGAAGAGCCTGGGTGGTATTTTGAATTTAGGGGCTCCTCCGCCCTTAAATTCAAAAACCACCCAATCTGACCCTTCAAGCCCAGTCCGACCCTGAGTGAAACTGCATAATAAAATATTCAAAATTTAGATTCGAACGACTTCGACTGTTACACACTTACCATTATGTGTGTTTCTGTACTACATCAGCACATAGCTAAGACCGAACACGAACAGCGGACCTTTGGAACGAAACAGGCTATCACTCCCATCCGATAGTCGAGAGCGGAACACAATTGAATTACTTACATTTTCTCGTCGCACACTCGACGTCTCCGTGTAGAACAAAAGGGTTATTAAATACGTGCCGTTTGCTTTAGCTTAGAACTGGACGCGGAATGGGCCGGGTTTAATTCTAGGTAATGGGCGGGTCGTTTGATTTCGTTTTTAAACGGCCCCACCTTATTGCTTACATTATCCGTTTGTTTTTGTTTCGGCGAACGGCGGCGTCGGTGTTTTATTCCGTTTTGATTCACAACAACGTAAGCTGTTCAATCGGAGCTTTTTAACGATTCCTTCAAACATAAGATGGTACGCGAACGGTCAAATTGTAAAAAGTTTGTATGCACCTGTTGTATATATACACTTTTTACGATTTAACTCTACTTCATTAACAAAAATAGTATATTTGAAACCTACAATAAAATTTCTTTTGTCAAAATTGTTACAAAAACAAACCAACTTATAAAACGATGACAAGCAAGAAATTAAAAAAGTCAAACGTTTAATTGATTAATAATAAAATTTATTTTTAAGAAAAGTGTTAACGCAGTACGAATCTCATTGCATAATGAGACTTCACGGTTAGTTTTAATAGTTTCTGTGTGGTCACGAATGGTCATTACGACCTCAGAGTGCCAAGTTGAATCTTTAACAGCTATCCCACATAAATTACTAGCGGCTTCTCTCAAGTTACCTACGTATATTGCATATTCAGTTAACTAAGCTCGCACGGTCTGTGTAGAAACCGTATTTAGTTTAGTTTTACAATCGTATTCGACTCCGATTGTTTGCCCGTAAACGTTTTTATAATCAAGTTTTTATTACATCTGTAGTCTGACATAGATTCATTTTAACTATTTTATGAGATCAAATTGTAGATAAAGTTTGGTCGAAATCGCGTTTATTTTGATTGTTGCTTTTTTTTTTTTTTAATATAAAAAATAATACATGCTCATCTTCAGAATATAAACTCTGACAAATTTTATCAAAATTAGGTCAACAGTTTATTCGCTATAAAATGTACCTAAACCTATCGACACGCCACCTATTTCTTTGAACTTTTAACCATGGCTTTGCGGGTTGATTAGGTTTATATTGATAATAGCTATCGCATCGTGGCTTCCGCTACTGCATCGCGCCTGATCTGTTCCGTCACGTTTCATTTTTCAGCATATTGAACTATGATAAATATTGGTAATATATTAGATACACTGAACCAACCGGCTAAGTAATATGTTTTTTTACTTATTCCTTATAATACAAAAAATATAATTTACGACATTCAAAAGGACTCTACTCGACTAAGACTTTCTGAAACGTTGAACTGATTCCGCCAGGTAGATTTTGAGGAATGTCAAAAATAAAGTTTTAACAAAAATGTTTTTTGAAATAACTCTTAAACTACTTCACCGATTGATACCAAAATCTAATCAACTCTTTTCCCCATACAGTTCTCCATACAATATTTTTAAACTGCTGCGCCGATAAATTAAAAAATATGTCTAGTTATGCTCCTTAAAACCAACGTTGCTTATTGCATCAAAATCGGTTGATTTGTTCAAAAATATTATTAGAGAAAAATTTCTCAAGAAGTATTTTTATTTAGCATGTTGTTAACTACTCTAACGATAAATTGCGTAATAGAATTAACTTTTACTTTTTTTAAAAACAACATCGATCTTTGTAAAATTCATTAAAATCTGTTAATTTGTACGAGAGAATCGTTAATGGAAAATTCGTAAAAAGGAATTTTTTAAAAGTACACTTGTAATTCTTGATGAATGGAGATTTAGTACTTGGTCATTTCTGTCTTGGTCTTTTTTGCTAAGAAAACCAGGTAAAATACTATAAAGCAGATCAAAATCTAATAACATGCTTTAAAGATATCATAGACAAAATATTTAAAAAACAACCTTTTTTCAACTTTTCGTTATGAAAATTAATTTTTTTTGACGTGACAACGTCTTAAATTAGGTTGCGGCTGGAGTCACTTTGAAAAGTGTAACGCTCGGTAACGTAACGATGAGTCACCGAACGAGAGAGGCCCATGAATCTTATGCGTCTCCCCTCAACTATGATCGGTCTGCCGCGCGCTCACGCTAGAGAAGTGGTATAGCTTGCAAATGTATTGCAAGTTATTGTATGTATATTGTATATAAATACGTATGTATGTGTAAAGGTAAAAATAAAATTTTGTTAATATGAAATTCAGTGCGAGATTCTTTGTATAAAATTAATGTTTTAAATATAATTCTTTGTATAAATAAATGTTTTAAATTGTTACTATTATTTCATCCTTCTTCCTACTATACGAATGAATATTCACATTAAAATGATTTTACCATTCAAAGTCGTTGTCCGTAAAACTTTCGCCCGTATACCGACTTTACAGGCAACAAATTTTTTATAAAGTGGGAAGGTACTATTTTCCATCCGGTTTTGTGTTTTTATTTACTCCGATATTTCATCGTTTAAACTTGCATAAATGACAATATTATTATTAGACTGATTGACTCACATACGGTCAATGCCGCAAATGCCGACAATCTTTTTTAAAGTTTGTTACCTCTGAACTTGGTCACTTATTAACGGATTTCTTTCATCTCTTAGACAGTACTCTCACGTTGATCCCGATTCTGTTAGAATTGAGATCTGACGATGAGATCCTTGAGGAAACGACGGACCTCCTTAATATTTTCCATAAAATCTCTTGATAAGCATCATTTGATAAAGCGAAATTAAAGAAGATAGCAGATTAACCACTAGAATCCCGTGATGATAAGTGTCTAACAAATCGCGATGAGATTTCGTCGAGGTTGTTAAGCAACTCCTGCTGTTGTGAAGTGAAACTGATTGTGTAGTACCAGTTAAGCTGCGATAATAGAATCCATGACAGATCATTGTTATCTTTCTAATATTACAAATATTATACGTATACGTACAGCACTTAGGTTATTTTCAATAATAACTAACGTATATTGTGCACGAAAAGCGCTAAAAGCACGAAAAGCACTTGATGAAGTTAAGCAATTTTTGCTCATTCAAACGCATACTTCCGCTTAAGTATTCAACTTTGTATATTATTTAATTCAAAAGCATTAGTAGTCATAAAACAGTTTAAATTACTGCGTTCTACGTTCTAATTTTTTGTAATGAATTATAAACCGAATACTTAAAAGCTGTAGAAATCATCGAAATAGAAAAGCACAGAAGTATTTCCACATATAGAAAATGACCAAACGAAATTGGCTTCGTAGTAGGCGTGGCATACGATATTGGCTTCGCCGCCGTACAGATGTCTACCATGTGTCCTTATTCTTTCTCTTTTTCTCATCAACGATGTCTTCATTCTTTCTCTTTCTTTTCTCTTCAGTTAAGAAATAACAAGATCATTCAAAATTACAACTTAAAACGATAATAATAAGGTCCTTTATAAGAGATTTCAAAAATATGCCGAATAATCTCCTTTACATTTGTGTGAGTTATGTGCCACGAATGAACGTAAATTTGTTCGATATTATAATTCTATGTTTATCTATTTTGATGGTAGAAACCAACTGACTTAATACAAATGCTAGCGAAAGTGTGACTACCCTCTAACTAAAATTTTAGGGAACGTGGAATGACTTTATTATCAGCACCATTGGAATATTTGGCTCGAAACGGTTTTTTTTTTATTTTATAACCCTGTAAAAGTAAATTATATATGTGAAAGTGTTTATTTGCAATTTATTAAGTAAGTAAAAATAGATTAATTATTAAGTAACCTAAGCACTAAAGTGTTAAATAACTTTCGCAAAAAAAAAAACTGTCTGCAATTTTTTTTAATATAATTAGTTAAATTTTGAATTGATACCAACCGACAAAACAAGAAAGGCAAGACAAATAAAAATATGTCAATGAAAGCGATAAACAGAAGATTCAATTAGAGATAACCAAATTAAATACCTACGTCTATAAATATGAATATACGAGTAAAACAAGAAGTATTTCTTGAGTAAAGAGAACTTACATAATGCACACCGAGGTCCAACCGTGTCTGGCATATTTTTAGCTAGAACTGATTTTATTAAAATTTGCTTTGAAAAATTTGCTTTATTTCACGTATTATGTTTTATATGTGAGGTTATCATTGACAGACATTTTCTGACATCAGTGGGATATATTTCTTGCTGTAAATGGTAGCCCATCTCTAAAATAAAAGTATTACATATACAACAATGAAACTTTAAGTTGTAAGTGAAGAAAGTGAAGTGAAATGATAAGTGAGTGAAGCTATTCAAAAGTACACTTCAACACTAAAGTGAATTCGCTCTTAGATATTTCTTTCAAAGAATTAGTTTTATAATATGTATCCAAACATATCAGCTCACAATAATTGCCAGTCCTTTGTATTATATAATACAACTCTCTTTGTTAGCCCAAGAAAAAGGATCAGTGGGATGTTTTTAATTGATTTCTTTATAGACATAAAATACTCACTAACTTACATATGAGATGGAGTATTCTACGCACCGAGTGGCGTTTTAGTACCATAATAAATCCTCAGCCTCGTCTCTGTCATGACACCCACTCCCATTCCACTTCTGTTAATAACTCTACCGAAACACTCCGGCAATGCTGCCAAAATATATTGCATGCCAATGCCACCTGTAAAAACAGGCATATCTCAGGATAACCTCAGAGATTACTAAGGTATTATTTAGGATTATCCTTGACAAATTTTTTCTCTTAGAAATGGGATGTTTTTCATGATGAAAAATATCCTAATTTCATTCTAATGCTTATAGGCATAGCGTATTTTATTTTCATATAATTCGTACGTTTTAAGTTATTTTTAACTTCCCGCTATTAAATTCGATAAATTTTCATAAATTTGTAAGTTATTGTTTCCAGTCAGATTTTCGATAACTGGATTTTTTCAGATCTTTACGTTTTAAGATCCTATTGAGTCTGTAAATCTCTCATAACTTTGATTGCATTAACCGATTGAAACTCAGTTTACGACATTCGAAAGTAGTCTACCCAAAGACGTAGAGGAAATTTAAATTAATTTCTCGAGATTAATTTTGAGAAATCTTAAAAATAACGGTTTTAGAAAAAAAAATTTTGAACTACTTTTTAAACTATTGATCGCAACCAAAATATAACCAGCTTTTGTCCCCAAACAGTTGCATCGATTACCGTTAATTGCATAAAATTGATTGTTTTGATCGAAAGATATTGTCGGAGAAAATTTTATATTAGTATTTTTTTTAAACTATTCTTCCGATAAATTTCAAAATCTAATCAGCTATTTTCCTTCAGAAATAAAGTCGATTGTAGGAAACTGCATCAAAATCGGTTGGTAACGAACCGATTTTGGACAAACAGACAGACAGAAAGATATTTCTCTTTAAAGTAGACTCAGTTAAGGTATCGAATTCAATGACAAAAATTGAAACCAAAAATTTCAAAGTCATGAAATTTATTTTTATTTCTTACTTTTAGTTGGTTTCACAATCATGTTTAATGGTGATTCCATTTAAACTATTTAAAAATAACTTATTTCTAATTTATTTATGAGGTTTTAGGTTTGGGAAAGAAGTAAAGTAAAGAAACGATAATCAAAATTCGTCAAACATTTATTTCATTACAAGAACTGAGACAATATATACAGATTTTTTTGCTATTACTCTATAGAATCTCAATTAATTAATTTACAAAAATGTGGAATATTTACTGTAGCAATGGAGTAGTAAACGAGCAAATTGCGTACAAGGGCAAAACATTTTTATTTTTTTTTAGTATTTATTAAAAAATCAAATCACATTAATGCTTACACGTCCCGAACACTATATAATTTTACACGGTCCGGACGTGTCGAAACAGAAATAACAACGTTTCGCAACCGTTAATTCGGCCTAATCCGCGGCCCATAATTATATTCGAGTGTCCCGCGCGTCCTGAATGCGTAATGCACGGCGCGTTCCGCGTAGCCGCTATCGCGCCGCCATCTGACTATTATATTACCAAAACACCAGTTCGGCCGCATGGCGTCCGTTAGCCCTGTAATTAGATTAAGAGGAAAATCAAAAGCCTTGGGCAAAGAACGTTCTTATCGCGACGAACTTCAGTTTTCGTCGTCTTACGATAGAGCATAGATATAAAATGATATGTATTGTAATTTTTTTAAGGTAGAAATATTTGTATGTTTTCCCCCAAAAGTATTATATTTAATACTTTCCCCCATAATATTTCTTTCTTACAATAGTAAGAAAGAAAGAAATGGTTTAAAATAAGAAAGGAATATTCCAATTTCATGATCTAATTTCAAGAAACATTTTAAAAATCGGTTTATATTGTGCACACGACTAGTACACAATTTACAAAATAAACAATAATTATACTATAATGATAATATTAAAACATACGTTTTAACATCTGATGTATTTTTGAGGAATTTCACAATAATAGTTCTACGATAATTTATGTATTTTTTCATTTAACAATTTTAAAAGTTACACATATCATGCTAATAGGTTGTTAATAATAACTTGTTAACAACAGTATCAATAAATTGATTTAGAATATATATAACGATATACAATCGTACTTAACTGCTTTGTATAACTCAAAACTGATTTTGTATCTCTTAGAAATAAAATCGTAAAGGATACCAAACAATGACTTTGGCCACCATATACAGAAAAATTACCAAATTTTAATTGAACTTGTAAATATTAATGTTCAAAGAAGATGGATCACAATGGCCGTCACGGAGAATTTATACATTTAAGAAATAGAGATAACATTTAATTTCTTGCAAGCAAACTTATAACATATTAAACTAGATTTTGCACTGGCTCCTTTGAAATGTTCGTAACAATTCTTTAATATTTTTTTCTAATGTTCTGATAATTGTAAGTTATTCTTTTTAACTCAAAACGATTTTGTGCTTCTAAATCAAAATAACCTACAAAGTGATCTCCCAATCATGATCCCGATTCTCATCCTGTTATAAATAATCAATCCAATTGCACTGTTTCTCCCGATCCTGGTCTAGTACTTAATTACAATCGCAATCCCGATATCGATTATTCATTATGTCGATTCCGCATACATTACTAGTAAATTTGGACTCGGGTCGATTTCACCGAGACTATGCATTTTGATGAAAAAAAAAAAACATCATATGGATCATTTTTACATAAAACCAAGTATTAATCATTTATAAGATTTATTGATTAAAGAGTTAGTATGAGTTACTAACGTCATAAGAACCTTGCACTTTTCCGGGATGAAAAATAACATTAAACTTCTAAGCCATACCTCTACGCAAAAAATCAGATCGATCCATTGCTCTGTTGCTGCATGAAAGAAAAACCAACGAACACATTTCTGCATTCATAATATTAGTTAACTTAGGTTAAAAAAGTGACATTCCTCTTAAGCCAAACCCTAAGTTAGGGTGTACGGAAACAAACAGCATTTTCCGCCGACCGTTTCAGGAGCTCTACATGCATCAGTAATTAATTTCCTGTAATTTGCTAACCCACTCGTGCAGTTGGTTATGTGATTTGATGAATTGTCCAGAATTATGAAAATAAGCTACACGTTCTTGCGTTCTAACCACGTCTATTATACATGAAAGAGTTCCGAATTACTGTTCTGTAATAACTGTTTATGAAAACTATAAAAAAACTATTTTTGTTTAAACATCTATGTGTCAGATTTAATCTAAGTCTTCAAAAAGTCTCATAACCTCATAAATCGTTTCACTGCAATTTTCTTACTTTTTACGTTACTTTTTTTGTTTCGTTTTTAAATAATGGAATTTAAAGCAAATATTATTTATCACAATATAGATTATTATTTGTCACACGAATACTTTTTCTATATAACATAGTCTGATTAACCTGACACCATATTGTAAACAATACATTGCGACAAGTACAAAAATTTAAAAATATGCAGTGTGCCTTACCGTAATACCACAAGATGTTGTTGTTCGTGATAAGCCGCAATCCGCATTGCCACATCGAGTTAACTAAATATCATGCGCAGGTTGCATAAATATAACCCCTAAACATTACACTCCGGCGCAGTGGTACGTCTAACAGCTTTAAAATTTTTTTCTGGTGGACATCATACAATTTTCGTCAGCTATGTTTCCTTGTCTTTTGCTTTATCTTTTATGTCCAACACCTTAATGACATCAACGTGATGGTGACCCCGAAGTATACGGAACACGGTCACCAAATAATTGGTGATTCCCGACGTGAGGTAACTCTAAGAAACCCGCTACATGGTCAATTCATGATCGGCGATCTCGAAGAAAAAGGTCGTCAAGTAATCGTTGACCCGCGATGTTAAATGAACTCAAAAAACATCCAGCAAAGTCCCTCCCATAACTGATGGTCCGATATTAGGTGATCTTGAGAGACTCGCGGCACGATGACCCCATAACTGAAGAATCCATACGTTACACGTTCGAAAGCTTCTGAAGTTCGTCGGCCACTCTCATGACTGGTGACGCCAAATGAAGTCAAATTGCTAACGACGTCGATAACGCTGACGTTCGGTGAATTCGTCATGCTGGACAATGTAATGAAGAAAGAATTCCGTGATTTCATTTGAATAAAATTTTTCAAAATTTTAATTACATGGTGTCATTGAAAACAACATTCGAGAATGATACTTGTTTTTTTTTTGTCTACATTTGATTTATTTAAAAGGGAACATCAGGACACATCGTAATTGATACAATTTTATGTATACATACTGTCTTTCTAAAACTGTGTAAAAATTAGTACATATATCTATGCGTTAAATGGCATTAGATGGCATTATTTCTTTTCGACTGTATAATACAGTCGAAAAGAAATACTCAAGCAGTATTTTTATTCGATACTATTGTTTAGTAGTTACATTTTTTAAATTTTCCTCATAATCTGGTATATACTACTGGGGAATAATTTTATTGTATATCGTGATATAAATAACTTACCCAGTGAGTTGTAACTACATCGGTATGAATTAATCAAATGCATGACCAACATGTAGTTGCTACACATTAAACTTTTTCTAAAATAACCTACAATAGCGAGTATCTATAGCCATACAAAACTCGTAGTCGTAATCATAATTTTTGAAAATAACATATAAAAGAATATTGATTCACTTGTAAGAGATGACGTACGGATGTGATTTCGTAGTAACAGTTGTTTTTCCGCTTAATATCAACTTATCTGTGCCGCTCTCTCTGTTATTGCCATCGAGACTTTCGCCAACCGCTAACGGCCTCGGCATTAACATATCCTGGACACCCACAAAGCATAAACGGCTTATAACTAATTAAAGCGGCAGTACACGCGCGTATGTAGCTCACAGCTATTGCCAAGTGGCCGCGGCGCTGTTGCCTCGTCAGGCTTCCGAGGAACGCGTAATGTGCATAACGGCGGTGCGCGATGAATTATTGATGCTAGCTAACGAATTCGATATAACACTTATAAAGTGTTTTTTCGATTCTCAGTATATGCTATAAATGTAGATAAATGTGAATATTTTTTAAACATTTTGCTTGTTGTATTTAAATATTTACAATGCCTGATTGGCAAATAAATGATGTAATAATTACTATTTGGTTACCTTTACCAATTGTATATATTGTACTAATCTCGAAAAATAGAATTGCTTTTATGGAAATGTTACCACAATAAGATGATGGGTACCCCATAGATTCAATAAAAAAAACATGTAATTCGAATTTAGGTGTATAATTTTGAATGTATGATAATGTACCGAACTTATTTTTTCAATTTAATGTTTTTAATATATTGTGATTGATTATCGAGTTTGCATTTTTGGTTTAACGTTTTCAACAAGCAATTGTCTCGAGCACAAGTAAAATTTCGTTTTTCATATTTTTCACTAACATAAAATTTGGTACATTCATGTAAATCCATATCCAACAAAATGAATTTCCATATTTATTTGCTAAATTTTCAAGTTCAAAAGTATCTGAATTATTAAAAATTTTACAAGCACTATTTATAATTAGATTTTTTAATTATATCTTTTTATTCTTATTCCGAATGTAAACTTAATGTTATTTTTGTAACAGTTTTGTATTTACCCATCTTACTAAGAACTATTTGTATTGTCCAATATCATTAAAAAAAAATACGAAGTAAACGAAAACCTGTCGCATTCAACTGAAAATATTCAAATTAAAGATGAATCATGCACCTTTTTCGCTTATACTACGTAAGCGCCATCAAACAATAGAGAAGCTCAATCGCGACCCTACAACGTACTAATATTAATAACACTGATAAAAATTACCGCCGGGCTATGTGTCGGGCGGCCGTTGAATAATGAAAGATAAGCCTCGCCTCAGATAAGCTCGATGTTCGATTGTGCTCTAACGACGCGCCGGAGGCCCGCCATTACGATCTCTATCGGCCGTATCTGTTCTCGATTATTCTACGATTGTCGAGCTTACCAATATTTACGGAGATTCGAACCTGGCCGGGGATCTGATTTCTAGTGATTTATTTAATTTCGACACTAAAGCACGAGGAATGCATCGATCCTCTCATACGTTATGAAATAAAAACTCGGCTTGCAGTAACAGAAAACTATGCTACGCCAATTCACTTCTCAAGTTCGTGGCAATTATCCGTTGGTAATAAATAGTTCAAAGCACTCTTTGGCCTTCGTGCTTCGTAAACAACTTATTATCTTGACCAGTGTGTAAAAATAGGTGGACAAAGTATTGATAAGACGATTGATGTCCTAAAATAGAATCATTTCACGATAGTACTGTACGTGTCAACATATATTCACAAATAAGCAAGTCAACCGATTGTCTATATGCTCCTTTTACGTTTATATTATTTACGTTATTAAGCCGCGCCAGTAAGAGCTATGCTGCTAACTTGTAATTTCAAGTGATGTATATGCATTGTAATCGCTGTTGTACTCGAGTGTCATCCAAGTGCCAACTCGTATTAAATAAGTAACATAATAAATACTAGAAATGATTTGACCTTCTATCCCAAATATATCACATGACTTCAAATTGTGAATTAGAAAACACCATTAATTTTAGTGTTTAGTACTTTAAAGAGCCGTTGCGAATAAACTTCATCCTATTCTATATTTTAGTCTATTTTTATTTTTATAGCATTTCAAGTAGTAAATAAGCATGCGAGCAACCAGAGAGCAAATGATTACTTTCGTCCATGGATACCCGCACTTCCAGACTAATCACTAATGCGTTGTCGGTTTTTTCGAAAGGAATAGGATATCTGATGGAAGGGTAAATAGACCACCGGAATTCTCACTCACTGAACGCAGCGCAACAACTACAATTTTATTCTGTGACTGTCGTAGCTCGCCGATTTAGCTGGACCATTTTCGTGCTGCTGCCAACTTGACCACAGCATCATTCTACCACGTTAGTGCCACAGTCGTTTGTCTACAGTTTGATGTAGCGAAACGTAAAAAGACAGTTGTTTATTCGTATTTAATTGCAGAGGCTTATAAATTATTTAATAAATATTTGTGTGTGTGCAATTAGACAAACCGAATATTTTAGAGAAACATTACCAAAGAAGACAACAACACGGTTTTATTGTCGCACGGAGAGAGAAAAAAAAAAAAATACCTCGAAATCGTGTCTGCGTCGCGATTAGACAAAAGCTCCGGCCGTACGGGGCCCTCGTTTCGGGGGTGTAATCATTATGAGAAAATCTTCCAAATGACTAAAAACGTCGTAATAAAGACATTCATAGATGTGTCCGCGCGCTTATGAACAACACTCACGTTTCGCGATTTGTATCTCGCGGACGGTATAAAAGCGCCGCCCGGCCGCGGTGGGGCGCGGCCGCCGCCTTGTTAAGGGGCCCGATCGTTATAACTGTGCGCCGAAATTTCGTCACATCGACATGGGAAAAGTTTATTTTACGGGAAGCGATCACGTGACGTGAGCGTGTGCCCGTGCGCATGTCGGTCGTGTTCGGATACAGAAGCGTTTGCGCGTGTTTATATTTACAGGCGCATTACGGTGCAGCGCTGATTGATAATGCGATACAAAATAGTTGATTATTTGTAACCGATGCTGAAAATATCTATGCAATATTCAGATTTTTGAACGAAATTTATATGAGCCTGTCACTCGTAAGGTTTCCTTGTACTTTATTTCAGATTTCACATTGCGCTGACGCTGATCACTGAAAAATTCGATGTAATTCAAAATTCTTAAAAAAACATTTTTTGGCATGATTTCACTTATGCTGTCCCTAAAAACGCGTACATTTTTCTTGAAATTAAAAAGATGTCGATATTAGTAAACCAAAAACTGGTGATGGCAGTTTTTTGGTTTATTGAATTTTATCATTTAATCTCTATATTTTTCCTAGATTTTATAATATTTTAATCATAATACACCTGTTTCTTTATTTATTTATATAAGATCGGCAAAAGATTTCTCGTATTTTACACACAAATGCAAGATAATTTTTCGTCATGTTTTATTAACGTTTGATTATAATCTATGTATATGACGTTTTCTTCAACAACTTGTTACCATTTTGTAGATAATGACATAATTCCATTGCTGTAGAAATTTTAGGAATACTGCTAAAAAACTACGACAAGTAGTTATGAACGTCTTCCCTTGATGTTTACCTAACACTGCCTAAAGAAATCCGAAGAAACCTTAAACAGGTGAAAATCTGAGAGTGGAAGGTCAGGGCTATATGGTAGACGCATTAACAATTTCCAACCAAACTCTCTCGATATTTGCTGAGTGGCTATAGGTATGTGTAGTCTAGCGTTATCATGGTGAAAAGCCATATTCTTTCTGTTAATCTATTCCGGCTGTTTTTTCTATACTTCTCGCTTGAATCTTATTTGAATTGATAATTTTGCCCGGCAATAAACGCTCATAATGAACAATGCCCTTCTAATCCCACCATACAAATAGCATTAACTTATTGTGAGTTAATCCGGGTTTCGCTATAATCTGAGAAGCTTGCTTGTCTTTTGCTATAATCTTTTTCCCAAGTTTTTGTAGTAGGTATTTTTCATTACCAGTAATCAATTTTTTTCCAAAATGGTTCGGTTTCAATTACAATTCAATAGAGAATCGCAAATGAGTACACGATTTATTAGATTTCTTTCATTGAGCTCGTGTGGGGCCCAAGTATCGAGCTTTTGACTTTAGTTGTAACAGGTCGATCAAAGCAAAATTCATCTTTGACATCATAATTATCGGACTGAAACGCTTGAAACATCTTATGCAACCAGTACCGACAATGCCGACATTATTAATTACCGACATTTAAGTTCGTAAAAGTTACAATTTTTTTTTGGCAGCTTGTATCGTATTTTGCTCTTTTTTTTTAAAAAAAAACTTCAGAGTTGGTCTAACTTCTCCGTTAGATTTAATCATTTTGGTGGACGGAAAAACAATAGAAAAACAGCGGGACACCGTTTTCACTTTTTTTAATTTAAATTTTTCTATTTAAGATTCCGAGCCAAAATGACAAAAACGGAACCCTCATTATTTCGTCATGTTCGTCCGTCCCTCCGTCCGTCCGTCCGTATGTCACAGGTATGCCTATAATGCATTAATAGAATGCCATAAATATAATGATATTCAAAAAGTACAAAATGTATATTGATAAAATTCATAGTGTAGGTGGCTTGTGTAAACCGCTACTTAGTTTGGTGGTTAAAGAATAAATGTAAATATTTAAAGGGGGGCACTCCATACAAGTAAAAGAAATAAAAAAAAAATTCTAGCAAATATTAACATTTCGGCAGTTCTTTTAAAAACATTTTAAGGTTTCTAAGCTATTTTTCTGATTACATGAATAATTTCGGAAATAATCGCTCCAAAAATTGCAGAAATTTTGTCCCTCCTCTATTATCTAAACTGTATTTCCAAAAAAATTTATAAAAAAATAATTAAGATAATGGTTAATGAATAATTTCAATGAAAAATATTTTTAACATGGTCGGATATAATGTTTCTGATTTATTGCCGAAAAACTGCACTTCTTAATAAAAGGACGTAAGTGCCATTAATATACGCTCTTTTGCTGATGCACTTTAGTTTACACTAGTTTGATAGTAAGAGTTGACATATCCACTTGTTTTATTAGTTATAGGCTATAGAAGTGCTTAAACTGTTCTGTGTGGAAAACATGGATAGAGTATAACAACGTACTTATTTCATCTGCAGTGCATTTCTTCATAATAATGGCTTCGAAACCCTATAATGAGCACGGTCCGATGTGCTCTAGGCCAGTTATTTTCAAAATGTCATCTATTTAATGGCATCAAAGCTTGCCAGATACAAACAGTACAAACAAAGTAATTTTACTGCAACTTTTTTTTTATAAAATACTAATAAACTTTTTATATACAATGAATTTACTTTATATACAGTTATATACAGTAACCTCATTATATATAGTAACAAAACTGGTATACGATAGCGTTAAAACGATCACGTTTCAGTGGTTCCTTCAACGAAACGGGCAAATTAAAATCTAACAAGTGAACGTCTCTCGCCGGCCCACCTCTTTGTACTCCGTATAAGGCGCAGAAAATTGTTAAGGCGCGCATATTTGGCACTGCGCCGCCGTTAGCTGTACCGGCGGGAGCGCATTAGCGTACAGCGCCGGCGAGCCGCGCGGGCGGCGCGTCCGCTGTCGGTTCTCGGAGACGGCGATGTCGTCGTCTCTGATATCATCATCAGCGTGAAGAGCGTGTGATGGTTGGGCTGAAATTTTTGTTTGTTGATATGTGCATTTGTAACACTAAATAAATGTTCGGTCAGTCATAAATTTAAAACTTTTTTGAGTGATGTTTATTTGATTTCGAAACGATAAATGTACAAGAAATGTTATAATTTCGGAATGTTTATTACGCTTCAACTGTCAATGTACTCGAGTGGCCTTCAAAATATTTTTATTCTTGATACCCTTATAATGACGTTTTTAGTCGAGAACTATAATTAATTACCTACTGTTTAAAACAACCCTTCACATTGTTCAATAGACAGACATACCTTTTTTGGTTTTGTAGTAATGGAATCATTCATTGAAAACGAAAGATTTTTGTGGGTCCACAGCGTTTTCATATTTTATTTTTTTGTATATATAACCCTTTTTTATACAAAAAAGCATTTTAACACAGCTTTGAGGTACTTAAGCTTAAAATAAGCGTATAGAACTTATTACATACAGTTTTGAAAAAAAAACGTATAGAAATTGTTGGATAAAGTATTGAAAAAAATAAGGAAGGACCGAAACTATAAAACGCTAAACAATTCATCTAAAAATATCTCGCATTTATTTAAATTCGAAGTAATAAGTTTCCACACATAGACAACTCATTTCATTTCTTCATATAATATGATTTGACAGTCAGAAAAAAATATCATACATATAGAATATGGTTGAAAAAATACTGATCCTAAAATGAGCAAACAAATGCTTAATCATGGCCAAGGAATGTGAAGTCGTTGACTGTACGACTTATTGCTTTGATCACACTGCGCTCAGCTCTGCGCGGGGGGAATCCTAATAAATGTCTAACTGTAAACAAAACCGCATTCCTTGTTATTGTGCAAAAGCACTCGCCTAAAGAAATAATGCTCTTGTAGGAATATACTAGGAAAATTTTATTAGCAAAGTATATCATAGCGTATTTTTCTATTAATAATTTTAATTCAATCATGACAAAATAGACATATTAACATTTGTATGCAATTATACTACAATTCATTAAGAGAATTATTATTATTGTTTTTTATGTTGGCTTTTGAACCAAGATCATAGCTGATTTAGTCAATGACTAGAAATTTTAATATTACCTTGGATATTTGCAGATGTCGGATAAAGCATAAATTTCATAAAATTAAAAATAAAATAGGCATGTGGTTTGAAATTTTTTAGAAAGTTTGGTAAGACCAATTGTGAATACCTTAAACGCTCGTAACATACGTATGTTATTTAAATTAGAGATTAATGGTAATATATGAGCTCTTCACCAAAAATTCTTTCTTGAACTTCTTCAAAACTTTCCCGAAGTTACTAATTAAAATTATTATACATTAATTATTGTTAATATAAACGTATTACTAATTACATCAAAAATAACTTTGGAATTTATTAAAACGTTTGAAAGTAATTAAAAATAAATAAAAAAAAAACAAATTCTAGGACAGATTTGAACCCGGGCACCCTGCGCGCGCGAGTTAAAGCTAAACAGTTGAACTAAATCGTACAGCTGATTCTCGGGCGAAATTGGTTGTTTTATTTGTGATATTTCTACAGCCATCTGTTGGCAATTACAAAAACATAAAACATTAATTTCATTTTCCATTTCAGATATTTAAGCGAAATGACATATCAAAACATGAATAACTGCGAGTTAAAAAATTCAATTACAGCTAATCGGCACTATTTCAAGCTATGATTTTCAATTTTATGTTCAATTCAATAACTACATCAAGTTATTCCCAATCGATTAGTGAGGAGATTGAAAAAGAAATTAAGTTTAATAGTTAAATAGTTTTTTAGTTGTCGTGATTACACTGGATTTTCAGGGGACCATAGAAGCATACCTATATACGCTCGCGCTTAAGGCATGCAATATTACGTAATATAAATTTCCAGCATTGTGAATATTTGAAGATTATTCTGACTCTTATATTCGATTATCGGCAATCGTCTTAGCCTTGTGAATCATTGTGAAAAAAACCAATATTTGCCTTTATTTTAACATAATAAAGTCTTTCTTCCCATTGTTTGTTGAACTCCCAAGTTTGATTAACATTGACCTGTAATGGAGTCGCTTCTTAAAAAAAAACCAAAATTTCTTTCTTATATATATATATGTTTTAAACATATATTTATATGTTTTACTGTGCGATTTCAGTGTGAAAATGGGCAAAGTAGCTTAGTGCAGAATGATTTGGAATTGGAATGATTCGCAAGCAGCCTCCATTTCATCGCCAGTGTATCAAGGTCGGTCTTCATGGCCGTTAACGATTACCGTTTTTCGAATCTGAGTATAAGGTATACTATCCCATAAAAAATGATTTAGATATCCACTACATAGTTGGTAGCCAATATATGAATAATGATTATATTTCGAAATATATGTTGAGTATATCTTATAAATACAAATTATAGACCGGAGAATTATCATTTCTTCTTCGTATAATCGGTCTACAGACAGTGTTGTAATGTTTTAATGCGACTTATCAACTACTTCTTACGACTCAGCAGTGTTTTCATCAGACTCGAAAAGTATATGCTGCTAGATTTAGATCCTCATTCACAAATCAAGTCACGAGGCCGTTAAAGCAAAATTAAGAACTGTTTTGTATGAAGAAAGTATTCTTAATTTAAATTAACAGCCCGTTAATTATTGACATTGGTCGTTAAAATTGGGTTGAAGTTGTTGGAAACAATGGTGGAAGAAGACCTAAATTTGATGTAGACAAAACACATTTTACGAGGCACTCTAATAACGCATGTGTTCAAAAAAAAAACAATTGACTCCGTCAAACTCATATACATGAAACTTCAAACATCTTCACTTCTATTAATATTATAGAGTAATATAAGTCTAAAGTCTAAGAATTAAAAAAAACAAAAATTTTCTGCTTTTAATCTTTTCGAATTTCTTAATAAATGTATCTTTGTTAACTTAGATACTATATTTACTTCAAAAGGCAAAATTACAAAAGCTCTTTCCTTACTTTTTCTACTTCTTATATAGACTTTTTAGGTTGACCAACTTGAGTTAATGTTCCAGACTTAAGAAGGGTAAAAGTACCTGCGCCAAGGATTATTTGCACTTCAAGTCTCTGTGTTGCCATCACCATTATCGTAGCCAGAAAGTTTTCACAGTATGATCATCAACATGGAGGGATTATTACAGTCATCATTTTTGACCAATGTCAGTTGTTACCCGCATTGATTTAAACCTGTTTTACACAGTGGTAACTGTCAAGTGCGTACTGTCGCCATCAATGTCACTCTTAAAACAAACCCACTTTCCGATTGACACACGATTCGAGATTAGTATTGTCTATGTCTCCACAGAAGCAGTTTAGTATTAAGCATAAACTGTTTATCTGCGGAGAAAAAGTAAACTATTTTTATATATTGACAGGTATTAGTTGATGGCTATGATGCTACGTAAGATGTCTAAATCGTCTAGACTTTCTTTATTTACGATCAACACCACATATACCACGTCCATTAAATTATGTTAGGTTCAAATTGACCGTGTGATACAAGACCTAACACTAAGAAAACATTAATTCCCTCACAGCCGTTGGCGTGTACCCAACACCTGTTTATGAATCGTAAACGAGATATCTCGACGTTAGCATGCCCGCGTTGATCCCCATCGGCAATGCGCGACGCGTGCGCACGCGACTCGCGAACATCGGAGTTATTTCACCAGTCCACTTCTATGAATATGAATAATCGTATACTGTTAACTGCTTGGATCGTTTCTAAATATAGACATGTTAGGACTAGAGCTTAGACATTTTTCTTGAGTGTGTAACTAAAATTGTAAGAAATAGATATATTTATCTGCACTTTTTTTATCTATTTGTCTGATGCAACACCTTTCTTACTAGTGACACGAAGAAAGAGAATGTGCTCGGGTTAAAAAGTAGTTTTTGCGATCATAGACATTGGATTGTTAAAACAATCTCAATCTTCAGTTTTGGAAAAGTAAATGGTGACGGCCAGTCACATTTTATAATGAAAATTTTATGATTAAAAAAATATTAATAGATTTTATAGAGACAAAGAAATGTCTAGAGATACATTGAATTAAATAGACAAGTTTTTTTTTATCAGTAGAGAACATACAGGGAACAGTGATTGTTCCTTAGAAGTTCTCTACCGATATCAAAAGAGTAATAAGTATCGATAATGCGATTGTCTTAGGTCGAATTAACGTCCCCAGAAACCTGCATCTTTTTGTCTTTAAATTTTTCAATCCTAAACTGACCACCATGAATTTCCATTTAGGTCTGGTTTTTTTTAATTATCTTTTAGTCTTTATATGTTTATATTGTCACGATATTGAGTCGTTATACAACCTTTTTAAGGTTCCGTAGTCAACAAGGAACGCTTATAGTTTCGCTGTCTGTCCTTCTGTCTGGTTATCTGTCCGCGTCTTATATCAAAGACTCTTAGTAATAGACAAAACATATCAATCACGCGGGCAACATGATAAAATAAAATTTTGAAAATAACCTTTTTTAGGATACTTCCTCTACGCTTAAGGTGGAGAATTTTTTTTTCTCGTCTATCCCATGGTGTGAAGTGTCATTGGCTAGGTTGTGTAAAAATATTGCGGATGTGTGAAAACCACATTTTGCGATTCAAAAAATCCGTTTGCAAAGTAGTAAGCTTTCATGTGCTTATTTTTTTTTAGCGTCGAATATCCCCCTGCCAGCTAAATGGTTGTTTTTGGATATGGGAAATAATTTACAGTAGTGGAATATTTAAGGAAGTCAAAAGGAAAATTATTACAGTTATTAAGGCTTTACAAGTAAACGAATAATAGTCGACCAATTTAGAAAATGTACTTGGAGGATTAAAAAACAAAATATCGGACAAATTCAACACAAAATTAATTAAATGAAGTTGATAGTTGAGTAAAACAGGGAATGTAGAATTTTATGAACCATGTGAAATTACTAAAAAATTAAATCATAACATCCCTAACATTCGTCTTATGTGGACCTAATTAAATCAATGAATATGTTCATAGTATCATACAAAAAGCTTCCTTCTACGTCCGCGTATTGTGACAGGCAACTAAAGAACTTTAAAATCCACGTGACCTGAAACGCGCTTGACGCGTTTTTTTAAGAATAAGTTCTACCAGATAGGTAGTACTCGATATTTTTATTGACACGTTTTTTACATTCTTCCGGTTTTTTCAAGCAATAAACGTAGTGTAATAAAGTTATTCTCACTGTCTTAAAAATAAAAAAAAGCGTTTCGACTTTCGAAATCATACAAGTATCAAGCTTGTTAGGAAATTAGCTCAACTCTACTAAGCAGTGTAATAAGTATGCTTAAAATAGGCTGCACGAGTATAAAACACGATGCCACCCATCAATGTTAATCTCTATGTGACTGTACACACGTCGGAGGGTTCTTGCGGTGGTTTTATGTCTTGTAATTTGTTGTAATATATTTGATGGCTACATTACATATAGAACGAATTATTGAATTGGTTATATTAGTGAACTGTTCTGAAATTCCTAGTTATTTGTTAATCTTGTTTAGCATGGTCGACGCGTGGGCTGGGGAGTTATAATAAGGTGAATACAGACTTTCTATCATTATTTATGTACTTTCTGGACATACTTCGTATATACGTATTTAATGTGTGATACAATCCTGCAAACGATGACAGGATTTCCTCAGTCCGTAAGGTACTTAACGTACGACGATGATCTTTTGCCCCAAATAAAAGGTACGGTACAAAGCCCTCGTCGACATCAGCACTGAATAGGGCTTAAGATTTTCTCCGCGTACCTTATACCCTGCAAAGTAAAACTCAGTAAAATTTTATTACACAACAAGCATAAAAGCGTTGTGCATAATGATAATGATGACATATTCGTCTCCAATTTTTCTCGTGCTAAAACCCGCTCTTGTGAAGAAACGGATATTAATAAAAATTATTCTTTTTCAGAAATCTATATAAAATTCTCTAGTTTCACAAAATTCCCAAACGATAAATCAGAATGATTGTTCAACTTTACCACTAATCACTTATTTTAATCCATTCTTTCTTTGGATGTTTCTTATATAGGACATCTTTGACTATCATTTTTTCAGAGGATACATACAGTACGTCTTTTCAGATCTGTCCGAAGCCCACCAAATGTCACCTCTCTGTAGAGCTTCATACGTCCACTTTCTTCATTTTAGAGGCAGTTTAACCCGTTTTAATGATCGCTTACGATAACTTTAGGCCGAAGTGATCCTTTAAAAGATACCCATAGGGCAGTCACATCTTAACAGAACCTCCATGCCAAACGACTACGTTCGTTAAAGCTTTAAAAAGCCTCAGACCTTGAACTAACAGCAGTTTAAGTCAAATTCAGAAGATTTAGTGAATTTCAGTCGTAGGATTATTAGTTATAGCTGCTTACACTCTTATTACTGGTGTAGACCAGTAAGAGTTATAACTACTTGTTCCCCTGCTACAGATAACAACGGAGGCTGTTCGTTTTCCGCATATACATCATAGTCTTCATAATTATGCTTTCCTTGCTCTTTGTTATCGAATAAAGTGTATTTCAATAACAAATAAAGAATCTTTAATTAAAATTCAGAATATCTTTATTTCGTAGATTATAATATAACACTTATATACGTCATAACACTTAAATAATTGAAAGTATTTTCATATTACCATTTTTTTTAAACTACCACTCTTTCGTAAGGCACTTACGGCTCGAGTATAACAAGCAAGAAACTTGAGGGCAGCTCTTTCCAAACCAAAATTATATAGAATTAAAATCATTTCTAAAATTATTGCAAGAAAAACAAATCTATAGGAATCGAACTGGTTGTGTTCATTTATCCTTTAAATATTCAAAGATTGTATAATACTCTTTTTTTATTTAAGTGTTTGTTTGATAATGATTTTAAATTCGTATAAGCGTAAATTTACTATCCTCAGGAATTTACCACCCAAAGCCACAGACACACAGAGCCTTCTAAATTAATTCGCGACTTTATGCAGTCGACTAACGTATAAACACAATTTATTCTTATTTCTAGTATTGTAATTATGGCTATCAGTATTATTATTAAAAAAAAAAACTAAATTTTTCCTAACGCATATGAATATTAGTATATAAACTGCGATGGCACAGATAAAATCTCATTTTCTTTAAACTTACTTCTACTTCTAAGAGAAACATGAGCTCCCAGCTTGTATGTGGCGAGAATGGCGCGCTTTTGCAACACGAAAATTCAGTGAATGTCCGCAACATGTCTCCAAGGCGAAATACCATATGACATCAAGCTATGGAAACAGCCAAAATAAACCAACCTGGCGATCTGGATATCTTACATTTTTTTTATTAGCGTATGCAGCAGAGTTAATTGTACTCTTATTTGAGAAATACAAACTAGGTTTTTTCTTATGATTAGAAAGCTCTCATAAAGTTACCACAATCGTAAGTTACTAGCAAAATTTTCAAGATTGGGTCACTTGCATCAAGCATGCAAATTTTGATTAGTTATTGCCACAAAAGGTCACCAATACTTAATTAAAAAAAAATTAAAAGCCAATAAATCGGTTAATATATTAAAAAACCTCCTTACATAAATATATAAACAGTGGCAAATAAGATTGTTATTTCACTGAAAGTATATGACATCTGCATTGTAAAGCTCTAGATAATCTAGTTTTTATAGATCAGATTGTTTTCTGGTATTGATTTTCGATGTTACAAAACAACCGTATCTTAGATTTCATAATTCTGTGTACATTAGCTTTTATTAGACAAAAAATATTTGAAGCTTACTTTTTACCTTATTTAATTTTTCTCTAATCGGTTTTTATGTCCTCTGTTGGTAATATGATTGAAATAGACAAAGGCTACAAATTCTTACAGCACTTAAATCGATTACCGTCCAGTGCAACTACGTTGCCTTATTTCATTTTTGGTCACACAAAAAAAATAATTATTATTCGAGAAACACAGCCATATAATTAGCTATACGTGCCGCTCAAGTGACAGATGGTGTGTCATGGCGGCTGCAGTTTATACACCCCGGGTATTGTTTTTTAACGCGTTCACGGAATCCAAATGAGTGGATTTTTTCGAAAGTTCTGCACTAATCGTACGTTCTTTTCGGTGTTATTTTTATCCTTCTTTATGTTTCCTTTGTTATGCTATGGCGCGTACCAGCACGTGCGAATGGACAGAATATATTATTTGTTTAAAATTCACATAATAAATTTATTTGTTTGTTTAAATGCTCTAATGTAAAGAACTATTAGTCGAATCTGATTTTTTTGTGTCGATTTTGATCACAAAATTCACATTACAAAAGTCATACTAATAATCGTAAACGTAAATATCAGTTTGGAACCAGCGCCCCTACCAGCGCCCCCACTGCACCCATGCCCAGCATCAGCTATTTGCGTGGGCGCAGTGGGGCCGCACGATCAAAATCGAACTTTCCTGAGTACAAGCCAAATGTAAATGAGTTAATATCTTAGCTTATGTATGAACGAACCGAATAGGGCAGACGCATAAGGACAGACATCACTGTCTGTTGTGATACTTTGTTTTTTATTATTGTATTATTCCTTTTTCCTACTGCTATTCAGCTAGGTACTTTATTGTTTCATATTTTATATTTTTCTGACTAGCTATTAATCGCGCTTTCGTTTGCCGGTATTTTGTGATCGAAGTAAAAAAAATTATTGAAGTAAAAAGCTGCTTAGGTTTTTCTCCAGACTCCAGGTAGATACTTGTAAAATCTCATTCGAATCAATTAACGACTTTGACGTGAAGAGGTAATAAAAAACAAATAGATACATAATACTTATAAAATTAGTAGCGATAGGACTGAAAGTTTGTTCTTGGTGAAATTTGTTAGTGAAAATACGAAGATTACGGACAAAGTTACGAGCTGCTGAAAATACTATGTAAAATATAACTGCAGAAAATAAACGAATATTATGAACAATATTCACATGTCATAATTTTATGTACTCTATTGACATATATTCACCTAATTATAAATTGATTCCATCCGTACATATTTAGTTAAAGTCGATTGATAAATCATGCTTGTTGGAGATTATATAAGTTTAAAAAATTGGTTCAAAGTTTAAAAAAGTTAAAATTTTTTTTAAAATATATTATACTATGAGTATATTGCCGTCGGAGATACTCACATTTTAGTTTTACGTATAAACAAGTTGTTCTAGACGTGAGCTTTTTAATTATTATACCTGTCAAATATTTCTTTTGAATAAATCGTACCGGGTTTAATAATATCTTTACCAAATTAACACAACTTTAAATAATACGTAATTATCTATTAGAGACGTTGGTAAAACCATATATATAATAACAGCAACGGCATAATACGAAATGGTCATTGTCTGTGCGAAGTGGCGCACGCAATAAAAGCTATTCGCACATCCGGCCGACGGCGACGATGCGACAAGAAAGTGCATTAACTCATCGCATACGTAACCTACAAATTAAACGAAGGACTCATTATATTACCCGACCGAGTGAGGAAGGCTACGCGGCGCTGTTTACATATCTTCACTCTTTGCAGTGAACATCATGCGATATAGACAGGTAATTGAGGGTGAGGGATCCCGTAAAATCTCATCAAATCTCGTTCAAACTGACGGGGGGGGGGGGGGGTTAATTGCAAATTTTTCGTCGACTTTTAAAAAATTTACATTATTATTTAAACAAAAAACACATAGAATATTTAATTTTTCTATTGCTTATGACAATTATTAAATGTTGCTTTATCTATAATAAAGTAATGTCTATTAACATACAGTCTAAATTTTACAATTTCGCTAGATTTAAATAAATTTGTTGCATTATTTATCAGCTATTCAAAAATTAATTTCTACGAATGTACTTATCTAAATGTTTGTATTTAGGGGTACTAGTGTTGTATTTCACAGTCATGCAAAGATCTAATAACAACTATGGCATAGCATTTTCCTCTTTTGTTTTTTCATGATTTCGTTCTTCGTTGCTTTACCTTACAGACATTACTTGCTTTTCCTACAAAATATGGAGTTTTCGTTTGCAATTAGCACTCTTTATTTTGTTCTGTTTATTTTTATGGTCTGTCGTTTTTTTTTCAATTATTTTTTCCTTCGCTCTTCACATGAATGTTACATTTTTCAATAATAAGTAACATGGACAATAAAAGTATTATATTTGGTTATCTGATTAAGGCAGAAAAGTTTCTGAATTGTTACTTTATATGAAATACTCTTTGAATATTGTTTAAGCACATACAAAGAACTACTTTATATATGTATAGATTGCAAACATGATTGGATGTATTACAAATAAAATACTAATCAAGTTGAACAAATGAAATGTCATCGAATAAAAAACATTTAAAAACTTAACCTCAATGAAACAGAAAGTACTTTTGAATTCCCTGACGACAGGGGTTTTCCTCGACAGATGTTTAGTCTGTATTAGAATTTTTAAGGAATGTAACATGCTAACTGTAAATCAATAAGCACTGTAATAAGCAATCAAAAACTATCATATTTTTTGTCGTATCGTTTTTTTTCAACAGATCTTTAAAGCCGCATGAGATTTCTTTGCTGTTTTATATTTACATAACCCGTTTGAAAAATAAAAACCTATAGAAATCGTTTGTGATTGATTAAAATATTCATAATCCGCATAGTTTTTTAACGAAATGGACAAGATTGCAATAAAAGCAATAAATACCGGGCAAATGCGAATAGGACTCATCCATCAAAAGTCTCAACGATTTGCCTGTTTTCGGGACAGATATTAAGTTTTGAAAAGTTATCCAAAAGTTTCGTTGTTTTATTTCTTAAAATGAATTTCAAAAACTTTCATTTTCAGAGCGGAAAGTAAAAAAGTTCTTCCATACATCGATCTACATCACTATCCATATTCCAACTACAAATGTTAACTTGTAATCATAAAGAAATAAAATTATCTTTTTTTATGTGAAATAACTACAGATAAACGACAGGTTTACAGGTTTTTTATTTACGTGTACTATGGCACCTAGTTTCTTACCAAATTTATAATTCTACGTCAACGAGGAGTACCTTATATATATTGATCTATTTCCGAATGTCAAAATATGCGACATAAAATGTTCGTATTTCTTGATGGCATTGATTTAGAAGCTTATTTTTTTACAACTTTAAAGACCGCAAACCTGAGTAATTGATATTGAATTTGACTTTCACGTTTTCCAGAGAAGAAGAGTCTTGGTAGACGAATGGATAGACAGACAGACAACGAAATACGATACTTTGTACACAATACGATCGGAGTAGTTTGGATACGAATTTTTAAAAAGTAAATCTATTACACTTAATCACAAACCCTTTTTTTCAGAACAAACTTTTATTTAACCCACAAAGGGCCTCTTCCACAATTTCCTTCCGAAGTCACTTTTCACAAAAAGTTTGTTTGCAATTGATATTTGAATTTAGAACTAACTTATAAAAAAAAACTCTTAAAAATTAATTTAAAAGAAGGTCGTGCAAGAGGCGCAAAAATGTATGAAAAAAGTGTGATTTTCCTTAACATACCTGACAGAAACAAAGTCAAAAAAATTAAATTTTGATTGTGAAAGTAACTAAAGAAAATTAACAATATAACAATAATAATATGAACTCTTGCCTATTTCCCAGAAGGGTAGGCAGAGACTAAATTTGGTATCCACATGGTACGGTATTTGCATGTCTCTCTTACTTCACTGACATCCATCAATCATTTCATACAAGCTCATCGGTTTCGGATGCTTAAAATTTGGCCCTTTTTTAATATGGTTTGCATAGGATTTTCCAGAGCGATCCTTGCCAACCTTTCCATCCCACACATTCACTCTATAGATTTGTTTTGTCAGTCTACTTTCATTCATCCTTTTCAGATAGCCAAACAACCGCAACATACCTCTTTCTATTCTAGTCAAACCATTTCTATTCAAACCACACCGCTCTCTAACATTTCTGTTTCTATATCTATCCGAGACCCAACACACATACTACGCGGCGATTGAATCTCCACTGCGTTGATCCCATTTCCATTTTTCTTTTGGCATAACCAGCTTTCACTACCATACATAAGCATAAGGATTAAGGCCCCATTATGGATAGCCAAGCGCGCTTGTGAGAGGCTTTTACTAATCACAATAGTGAGCAAGGCCCCATTCACTTTGTTTCCCGCACTCACTCCTCTTTTAATATATCTGTCATGTTTACCATCATTTGTAAACAGTCTACCCAATATACAAACTTTTTCACTTATTCGACTTTCTGACCTTCTACAAGTATATCACATTCAATTATGCTTTCGCCCCTTTGGCGCAGAGAAGCCATTTGACAGACATCCATTAAGGCTCATCCATCCTTAATCTATACTCATACTCTTTCAAATCATACAATCAGCTATCCATAAATAGGTTGAATAGCTACGGTGAAGCTACACATCCCTGTCTAACACCCCTGCAGATATGAAACCAGTCAGTGTATACTCCATTTATTTTAACACAAGCACTGGAGCACCTATATATGGATTGCAGTGCCTCTATCAATCCGCTACTCACACCATGTATGGACATGATTCTCCATAGATTTTTTTTTTCACTCTATCATAAGTTTTTCCAGATCTTCGAAAATACAGAAAACCTTTTGGAGCTTGACCAAAACCTTTTCTACAATGTTTCGCACAGAAAAAATTTGGTTCGTAGACCCCATCTCTTTTTAAAATTCCGCTTGTACATCCCAAATCTTGTTTTCAGTCTCATTCACAACTTTTTCAATAAAGATTTTTGCATACAGTTCGCAAACGACGCTGAGGAGGCTTATAGGGCGTTAATTTGTACAAACCTGCCGTAAACCTTTCCCTTTATAGAGGGGTACAATGACTGCTTTACACGAGTGATTAGGTACCCTATGGCTTTTCCAGTCTTTGTTAAAGAGCTGGTACAAAAGACTTGCCTCTATACCCTCACCACCCCTTAGCATCTCTGACGAAACTCTTTTATATCCGGCAGATTTTTCAACTTTCATATGTTTCAGTGGTTTCATAACTTTGTGCAACTTAATTTCACTTTCATTTTCATCATCAATCATATACTCAATTCCAGTAACATTGTCATTCACAACTGTATCCTCACATGCATAAACGCTTTCGAAATAATTCTTCCAGCGCTCTTTCACATTATTTTCTCATTCAGTAAATATCCATCATCGTCTTTAATCGCATGTATACATGATGTCTCGGAATCATTCCGGGCCTTTTGCACTATATGCCAAAAAAGTTTTTATTTGTTGGAAAATCATCCGAAAATTATTCATTTTTTTTCACACATTCTTTAGCTCTTATTTTTCTATCTTTAAACGTACTTTCAGCATCTTTTAGATTATCTCTCGAGATATCCTTTCTTTGCACTTTGTGGTTAGCCTTTACAGACAATAAATCCGGCCATGCTTTCTTTTTTTCACTGACTACTTTCAATACTTCAAAATTCCACCATACATTTTCTTTCTTATCAATATTTGTTATCTTATTCACTCTACATACCTTTTTTGCTTCATCTACGAATACAGATTTCGTCACCTTCCATAATTCGTCAAGTTCTACACATTTATAACTTTTGATTTCACCCAAACTATTTTTCGATTGCTTTACGTACCCATCTTTTATATTCTGATGCTGAAGTTTACCTACTTTTATTAGTTCTATTTCCGTAGTAACCATTTTCACATGGTGTCGCCAACGATGACACAGAGCCTTAATTCGACAAACTACTAAAAAGTACCAACATTAACGCCACGGTACACTCTCATATCCACAACTTTGCTTCTCAACCAATCGTCCACAATTATAAAGTCTGTAATAATTTTATCTTCGTCTCTCCGCCAAGTATATGAGTCTATCTTTCTGTAGTGAAACATAGTGTTTATCATACACAAGTTAAACTTTTGACACAGTAGAAGAAGGCAATTACCATTCTCATTCACTCTTTCATCTCCAAATTTACCTAATACTTTCTCATAAGCGTCCCGTTGTACACCCATTCAGCCTTTAAAATCACCTAATATTACTATCCTTTCGTTTCTCTTACATTTCATTAATATGTCCCTTACATCAGCCCAAAACTCATTCCGTTTCTCGAGCGATTCGGACATATCTGGAGCGTATACGCCTAAAATAAAAATCTGTTAGTCCAATTTTAACTCGGAGACAGAAAAGCCTTGGGCTTACAATTTGATTACACATTCAGATTATGTTTCAGATAAGACGAAGCCAACACCACGGCATCCTTGTTGGCTCTGATCAACGTCAGACCGTTAAGTATCGAAGGATCCGCGTTTGATTGCTCCGACAATACCTTTCTTTTTAGTCTCATTCACGCAAAGAATATCCGATCGCCTGTCTTTCATCAGTTCGCAAACACCATCGATTTTATCATCCACACACATTCAGAGTACCGAAACAGACTTCTTAAGTCCTCCTTTTGCCCCTCCAGGTAAGTATGCGTGACGGGTGGCGAACTTCGTCGCCGCAATCGAACCTAAAGCAATGCCGGTACCCTACAGGGGTAAAAATTTTTTAGTATTTAACAGAAATCTAATGATTATTGCATTGCGAATCTGTACATGGCGTAAATGATGATTCTAGATTCCTGTAGACTTTTTTCGATATGTTCTTATTTTATTATATTCATTTCTATTTATTTTATTAAAATATGTCAATATAGAAATGTACACATGTTTCCTATTTTTTTTGTCGTAAATTAGTTCTTTGTTTGAATTTAGATGTTTGGTTTCAAAAATGTTTGTTGTCTCAAAACTGAACACGACTTATGACTTTACACATCATCAACCAATTAGCATTCAAAGATCATTACTTTACATACAGAATTACATCAACTATTTTTTGTTTTATGCTGTTTTTTTTCTTTGCAGACAAAAAGTACCAGTCGTGTCCCCAAACACAATGTACACGGAAGAAATTTTGTCGTTATTTCAGCGTTCCTCGTTCCTCGGTCGCGTAACGCGGTGCGCGCGGGCGTCCGGCGCGGCGGCGCGGCGGCGCGGGCGGTGCGCGCCGAATGACCCGCATTCGCGTTTTAATCGCCCAATAAACATTTGGAGTCACGTTTTGAAGAGACAATGGACATCTTCGCGGGCGCTGCGTTGGCTCGCTCACCGAAACGGGGGCCCGCTTTCCATATTAATGTATGTTTGTTACGCGGCTAAGCACGTACGGGGCGGTGACGCAAGCTCGCCGGCCCGCGCGCTGATCAGCCTCCTGGGCAGCCGCGACCGAGGTCGCTGACATCGGGACACTTAATCGAGATATTTATTCGTATTCGTACAATAATTTTTTGAGTCTGTGCCTATTACACGAATCGGTATACAAATTGTCAAAAAATGCTGAACTATTACAATAAACTATACAAAAACAAAAACAAAATTTATCTGGCCTTTTTTATACACCTAATAAAAATATTATCTTGCAATACATTTAGCATTACCGCTCTCTCTATTTGAGTGGGTAGCAACTAGTACATTGAGTTTTGTTCTTTGTGACCGTTTTAGATTGTCACGTATTTATCCTTCTTAATACGCATAAAGCCTGTATCCATCTGATAACGTAATCGGTTTGAGATAAAGTAGCTTTTCTTGAATTACGCATCTATAAGAATAATTATCAATATCTATGAATATCAAACACACAAAATATTTTATGTGAGCAGTATAGTTACATAAACATAAAGAATAATATTCCTTGAGGTAATCGAAAATTTTTAATACCATACCGTATGTAGTATGTTAGCATACACCAACAATAATGAGCAGACATATCAAGTTCCGTAACTACGTCCACCGTTCACTAATTACACGATTATCGTACACGGGCATGCGCATGCGCAAGATCAAGTGAAAACGACGAACACTTCCAGCATATAAAAGACGGAGGTATCGCCTTCGAGAATCAGTATTTTCACCGGCAACTTTTTTTCTACAAGCTTTTATTTTGCATAATCTTATTATTTGCAACGGTATCGTCAGGAGGTCACATCAAGATCTCGTCTCCGGCGATGGGCGGGCGAGGAACGACACTCTGGAATAATTAATGAGCTCCGCGGACGGCCGGCCGTCGTGGGCCGGCTGCAGGACGGCAGGCACGCCTTCTAATCCTAAACATATGTTTTGCATAACGATAAATTATAATAAAGTTTCAACTGTATGTGTTTTTTTGAAGTCCATTTCTATAGAAATATCTCTATGTTGACGGTTAAGACCATGGTCTAAGGTTCATCAACCTGTGAACCTATATCAACGCTGAAGGTCTCTAATAATCCTCTCATGTTTCATCGATTTTTAGCTAACATTACCATAAGTCCGAGAGAAACGGACAGATCTGTGTGTGGAGTTTTATGACAGATTTTTCTTGAAATTATAAACTTTATATATATATATATACTCGCTTTTACCCGCGACTTCGTCCGCATAAGTGTTTTTGTTTTCTCCCGGCTGTAAGTCCCCCTGCAACAATGTCCCACTATCGTGGTCCGGTCCTCAACTTCACATCAAAATTTGTTCAAAAGCAACCTAAGCACATATGGATAGCTCCGAATGTTTCCTTAGTAAATATAAAAGTAAATAATGTAAATCGGTTTAAAATACACTAACTACCTACCCTGCCAAACCCCGATGTTAGATATGACATCCGCAACATCGTTCGTACTGGTACTAACTGTAATGTATAATAATGTAGGAAGCTAAAATAAGAGGCTTATTACTGTAGTACATTTTGTAAACTATGTTCTTTGTTTTTCTCTGGCCAACACATGGAGATTCTGTGGACTTGAAACACGTGAGCAAGCCACGTCCGTGAGAAAAACAACTCTTTTCTAAATTAATGCGGCGGCTAATTTTAATGTTTGCCCCTGAGCTTTATTTATCGTCATAGCAGATGCGATTTTCGAAATGATCGAATGCGAAAATGAATGCTAAAAGTGGTCTGAATTTGGCACCTTCCACCCTATAAGTTGTGTGATGGAATGTCGCTAAGTTTCGATCCAAGTAAAACTGTTAAATAAAGACAGTTGCATCAAAATTTTATCATAAATTCCCTAAATTATGGCGCCTACCTACCCTCTAGTTGAAAAGTGATCAAATACTAACTTGAAACTTAGTAGCAACAGTTTAAAAAAAACATCAAAATCATTTCAGTAGCTATGGCGTCATGCGCTTCTTGACACGATCACGCTAGATTTCCGCGGGAATGAGGTATTTTCCCGCCAAAAGTAGCCTGTGTCCGTGCCCAGGATCCTATCTTCAAATTAACCAAGTATTATAAAAATCCGTTCAGACGTTAAGGCGTGAATGAGGTAAACTTTTAAAACAAACGATTAAAAATCACTATCTTAATTAGTTTTCTGCCTACTGCCTACGCCTTAAGTACGATAGCATGAATATTAATCCATATCCTTTTCTAGGTTACTATCTATCACCTAACTAAATTTCATCAAAACGTTCAGCCGTTTAGGCATGATAAAAACTCCCAGAAAACCATAAAAAATCACTAACTCAATTCAGTTTTCTGCTTACTTCCCACCCCTGTAACATGACGTGATCATTTTGATCTTATATCCGTTTTAGGTAACCATCTATTACCTTACTAAATTTCATCAAAATCCGTTCAGCGTTTAGACGTGAAAGAGCAAAAGTCCCAACAAAACCACTAAAAATCACTAACTCAATTTAGTTATCTGCCGCCTGCCTACCCTAAGAACGATGGCGTGATTATTTATAGCCTATGACCATTTCTAGGTTATCATATCACCATACCAAATGTCATCAAAATCCGTTGTTTAGCCGTGAAGAGTAACAGACAGACAGACAGACAGACAGACAGAGTTACTTTCGCATTTATAATATTAGTATGAATATATACGTAACCCCATCCAAAACTTTTGCATTCCAATTGAAATAGGACAGATTTATCAGTCTTATTTTCAATCAATAGTAATAATATTGTCCAGGAACCCACAACTATTCCATCCTGCCCATTATGATTATTCTATCACTTTTGCCTATAAAACATTTTTTCACAAAGGAACTCACTCGAAAAATCGAGCTTCTAAGCTAATGCAAGCAAAAAATACGACCATTTATTTATGTTGTTTTTATTTATTTTTTTCATTTACTTTCCTACCAAAATTAGTAAGTAAGTTTATAGAGACTGCCCATTGACTAGAATCAGAGAATTTGAAATGGGCAAGCAACTCATATGCACAAACAAAGAAAAAATTCGGTAATCGTTAATTTCTAGTTTATATCACACGAGAATTTTTAACGCAAACTCACATTATAGATTAGATATGGATCATGCCATAATCCATATGAGAACATATGAGTACCCGCTATGGAAATACTCAAAATCGGATATTTAAAAAAAACGAGAAACCTACAAAAACATAGAAACTTCAAAAATCCCTGGAGCGTCCGAAACCACTGCTTGAAACTATCTACATAATTAAGTTGATACGGAACCTCTCAAGATTGCATTTCGTCTGATCCTTAAATTTTACTTGTAATCACCATCACAAAAGGGGATTAACATAAGTTTGATAATCAACTCTTGTTAATCCACTATTAACCAAAGCGTTTTTACGTGTACATATGCCCTAATAATCAAAAACAACGAAATTATAGGTCATTAAAAAGTTTTTGCTATCTGTTTCTTGCAGAATATGATATATTGTTTTTTTAGAATAGATACGTGCAAATCTGTACGATGTGCGAAAATAGAATTAACAAAATTTGGTGTCAGCGTTTTGTAACGCTTTGTTTCCCAGACAATATTTAACTACTGAGATATTCCTACCATATGAATGTAGGCATGTACGCATGTCAATCAATTTCCAGCCTGTTCCGAAACAAATCATACAGAATATTAACTGCTTCAATTTCTATTTCACAAAAATAATTTCGAACGAACAATACTGTACCGTTCTGAATCGATGATAAATTATTGACTTTCTTTTTAAAGGTCATGTCGACGACCAGTTGACTTCGCTCAAACTTATGATTCTGAGCGCTCCATCAGACCGCAACACATCGACGTGAGCAGTAAACGGCGACAAAACCATAGACTACTATTTCGGATTGAATGTAATTCATCTTGATTTACGATCGCGTGATGTCGTTACAAAATGTCGTAAATTAACGGCCAATTAAAAAAAAAGATTGAGCATCGAGGTATTGAATCGAAACAACACGGCTGTAAAATAATGATTTAACAGTTCCAAGTCGTTATGTAGAAAACTTGTAATTGTGAAATTCTTCTAACGTTGATGCTTATTACTGTTTTTTTATTGTTAATTTCATTATTGAACATTAATATTTAAGCATATTATAAATATAAGAGTGAGTAAATTTTAAACATTTATAGACAGAAATTATTTAAGAATTATTGAATACAACTTTTACAATAACTTAAATTCATATATAATAATCACTAATAAACATTTATAAAGTTTTATTTACATTTAGCCCATTTTAGATGACTTCCTCTCAATTTGATTTTTTTAAGTTAGTTCTTAAGTCATAATTTATGTAAAAGTGTATTTTGTTAAAAATGACTTTAAAGTCATTGAATACCAAGTACATAGTTAAATCTGCCTGTGCACATCCTACCCAGCAATTTTGGAAATGCACATATTTTTTTAATACTGTTATATTTTATCATATGCTAATTTGATATGTAAAGTAGCAAATTTTCTTTTAATATCTATCAATTCGTCTGTGCAATTTGTCTATATAGATATGTACCAGAACGTTCACTTTATCGTTAGTTCGATATTGTGTTTGTTCAATAATTAGTCCTATCTCAATTACGATTTTGAATTATCATTATAATTAACACCGATTAAATTAAAACGTACTTCAAAAAAAAATCAATAAATACTTACGAGCGTCATATAAGATTCCGAGGCGGGATCATTCTCTAGCGTAAACATAATTATGCTCAGTCAAAGTGTGATTTTAAATCGATCCGTTGCTGTGCCATTACTTGTGCGTCGATATGACAAGGGTTGTCATTATATTATTCATTTCTCGCTATAGCCACGATACTTCTGTCACGAAGACACTTACGAAAAAAGGTTTCCAAGCACGTCCAAGCAGATCTAATTCGAGCCACAATTTATTTGTAATAAAATGTTTATATCCGTCGAGTACACTAACCTGTGTTGTTGTTTCTTTTTTCCTCTCTTTTTTTTTTTCTTTGTCTTTTTAGTATCCAGAGAACTTTATCTGACTAGCATTAGAAACGTTATTTTATTGCGAGCGGCTCATGATAATAAAAACGCCAGGTGGAGCCGGCGACGGATGACACCGCCCGCCCAAAGAATACTGATAAGTGCGTTGTTTTAATTATCGCCGGCGTTACTTTTGAATAATGAACGATACTTTCGTTTCTGAGAACGTAACCGACGTTGAATTTAAAAAATTTCATGACGCGCTGTCGCTACCGCGTATAATCTGTATTGGCGATAAATTATAGGGATACGTAAGGCACGGCGCTATAGGAGAGATAAATCACGAGGAATGTGGAAAACCAATTTAAAGATGAAGTCATAAATATCGTTTTATTGGCCGCTATCGCTATTTCCAATTTGAATATCAAGCAAGTGTAGTACATTACACTTAGCGCGATGAGACATATATTGAATTGGTGATTTGCAAATCAATATATTATCATACACATTAGTCGTGGTATGAATGTTTCTGTTTTTTTTTTATCTTAATGCGATACAAGTTGTGAAGTTTTGACAGCGGCAGATTTAAGCTTAAATTATTTGAAGTAGTAATTTTTATGCGTCCACATTTCTTTATTGAGAGATAACATATGTTAATCTGAAATGCTATTACGCAAAATTTGGGCAAATCTTCGATTCTGCACGAGCTTAAAAAAGTCACGGTATAAAAAAACTTAAGCTATAAAACTTAAGTTGTTGTATTATGGTTGAATTGTAAAAATACGTTGCAAAAACAAAAACATATTTTTTTACAGAAACTTAGAATAGATTACAATAATAGTGTAGCTTTCGATTAATTACTTCGACGAGTTTTTTTTTCATGGCATATAACGATTAAATTATAACAATTTTATTTTATTGAATTAAAATTATCGTCCATAATTTTTTCCTTTTTGCAAATTACTTCAAAATCGTCTGTCTGTTTGCCGCAACTGCTTTCCTCAGCGAATGCACATACTAAGTATATATGGGGTCGGTCCCAAGCGATTCTATAGATGAAGTACTGAAGTTTTTTAATAATTGCAGCCTTTATTGTGGATCGAAGTAAAAATCGAATATCATCCAGTAGTGTATAATTAAGGAACTCAGAAATCAACATACCTATCATGCCCGGGCCGACTTATAACATTAAGTTGCACGAAGTCGCTTCGTCTGCCAGAGCGAGAGGAATGCGACACGAAGCGATACGTGTCGAACTAGCTATTTAAATTTTCTTTAAAATTAAAATTCCAAGACTTTCCATATCTTTAAATATACGATAATAAAATAAATAGAGAATGTAGACAATAAAAACGGTCACTACAAAACTTAGTTTCCCTGCGTCGGTTCCAGTGTCTTATTAGATTAAGAAATAGGTAGATATTTTTTAAACTTTGAAGTTAGTTACAATTTTTTTTATACTGTATTCTTTAATGCACAAAATTAAAACTAGATTTTAATGTGTCAAATATTTTTTATGTATACAATACAAAAGTATTACGACTAATTAATATTTTAAGAGCCAGCTTCGCACTGAGTGATCGAGTTATTTTCCTAAGAAACAATAAAATAAAACTCAAGACACTAATCCAAAAATAATACCAAATTCGGCTTACACGATGCGCATTAATAAGATCCCAATGCGGTCAGATGCGGGCAGAAATCCCAAAAAGTCGTGTTTCGCACCATTACTCAGCGGCGGTCACACCTCGAGTCGCTTAATTGAACCCGGGCCGGTCTTATTCCGGCCTCTTCAATTTATTTATCCCGAGGAGGCGACCGAAGGCGTGCTGCGTGTGGCCGCCCCCGCTTGCGCCCCGCACCCGCGCCCGAGCCGCTATCGGCGCGCGCGCCGATTTGACAATATTTCTGAATATCAACATCGAAATTTAGTCGATAAGAGGCCCTTTTCATTACATTATGTCGACTTCTGTTTTTGTTTAATTGCCTTCACCCAAATGAATGCAATTAATATTTTGTATGTAAATGCAATTTCCTCCAAATACCAACATTGGGAGGGCATTTCATAAAATTTTAACAAGTGCAATACCAAAAATGAATGTACACGTGTTAGTCAACATGTG
>BGZK01002728.1:0-44399 GCA_005406025.1 Eumeta japonica
AAGTTATCAAAGGAAAAGTTAATATTATCGAAAATCATTAGATATCAATTGTAAATAGCATGTAGTTAAAGCGCCTTCTAGTTACAAAATAAATTGTACATTCAATTTGTACTTTGCAATCTTTTGTACATATTCGTCAATATGTATATCTTTTTAACTTTTAGACACAATAAGTTTGATATTGTAAATAATTATCTTATTCCTCTGTAAATCGTAAAAACGAAAATATTGTTTATCTTACGATAGAATTTTCTTTTTTATTATTATATTTGTAAAACGTATACAATTCAAAGTTTACTTAATTTTAATAAGTTGTTATTATTATTTATTTTACTTGAAAACTAGTCATGAACATAATCAATCAAAACACTTAATAACTTTAGAAATAATTAAGGTTTCGTTGGAAGAGTCCTAGAAAGATGATTTGAAACTCAAAAAATTTATTTTGCTCAGTGTGCAAGAAAAATGTAGTAAAGAATCGATGGTGGTTTACAATGTGATTTTTAACCGATTTTAATTTTGTATTGCTTCTAGTAATCTTGCAAATCTCTCATTTAATACTACCGCCTTCTACCATTAGTCATAACTCATATAAATGTTACCTCACTTTTTTTAAATATCGGAAAAGTTCATACAAAACCTTAGTATGCATAGCCAGTGGTGCGAACTTCCGTTTATCCAACTATTGATATTAAACGAAAATACTTATAGTTTGAATAAGTTAACTATAAATAATTACTTCGATGCTGTTTTATTTACAATGGCATCTTTTCCAATAAAACATTTTATATAAAATGTAACCATTTTCATTTATTTTGAAACGGCTATACTAATGGGACTAGACCAACGGTGCAGAGAATGTTTATGTATGATTTCTAATTAAATTTAATCGTTTTGTTAAGCTCACTCTTATAAATATTCTGTAAATATACAAAGTTGAACTTTTAAAAGAATGATATATGATTATCGCTCTACGATGATGAATTTGGCATGTTCGTAAAATATATCGATTAATATTAATTATGTTTTAGCATTTAAGTAGGACGTTGTAAATAGAAGTTGTATCACTATATTGCTTTTATTGTTGAAGTGTATGGGCATAATTTTGTTTCTGTTGTATTAAAGAACTATTTGTCAAATGCAGTTTTATTTTAAAACCACGAAGTACAGTTTAAAAATATATTAATTCGTAGTTAAATTTCTATACGTACATAATGGAAATGTTGTTATTTTACTCATTAAATAATGATCTTAATATATATGTACATGTACTATGTTTTTCGCGCTGCTCCGCCCGCAGAGAAATAATATGATTTTTTTTTAAAATAGGATTTGCTTAAAATCCGTTCTCAGTAAGCGTCCACTTCCCGAAAAGAGTAACAATGCCGATTTTCAAATTAATCGTACCTTTGGTTTCGGACATCTCGTGATGAGTCAGTCAGTCTGTGGTATTTCGCTAATATATATTTATAATTAATTCGCTAATATATAATAGATAAATATAATTATACTATAATATTCGCCTTAAATAGAGGATTTTAGTTACCAGTTGGGGAATGGGTAAGTGCGGTAAGCTTCGTACTGCCATTGAAAATAACGCCTGGGAAAACCCGCAACTATGTTTCCAGATTTCAGATTTCCACTAATCTGTTATTTAAGTGCTAAATAAATACGAGGGCTGGTTGCATTAGAAGAAATAATCTGAATAAAGCTGGACTCTAAACCATCCTTAAAACTTGTTTTATAGAATATTCGATGGTAAACGAGCAGGCGACTCATCACAGAGTAGATGGTCACCGACATCCATGGACACTCGCAACCCCAAAGGAATCACCGGTGTGTTTCTGGCATCGACGTATAACAAGATATCTACTGGAGGGGGATTGGGTAAATGGAGGTGGGTGAGAGGGAGTATGCCACCGGAACTCTCACTCACTGGACAAAATTAACAGCTGAAACGGATACCTTACATCCGTATTCTTTAAAATGTGGTATTTCGCTGGTCGACCCGACTCATTTTTGTACTGCAGCCAACTTAGCCTCATTATGGGTCCACCACAGTAATAAATAAGTTTTATCGGTATTATATGCATTGATAAGTTTTGAAGCATTTATAGATCAAAAATTCAGTTGTCTATAAGGTTTTGAAATTTTTTAACTAAAAAATTAGAACGACGATTCACCTTTTAAGCCATCCTTGAAACTTTTTAGTACTCAAGCCCAAAGCATCCTGAAATATACCTAACAACAAATCATTGAGTTCTTTGAACTCATAAGATAAATTTTAAAACTTTTTTGAGCTCACCCAACTCAGAAATATGGTTTTAATATGTTTTGAGCTTTTGAGTTAAAAATCTAAACCTATTTAAACAGTTTATTTTTTTATTTTTCAAGTATGAAATCATTCGAACGCGTTTATCGATTTGGATCTACTTTACATAATTGTTTTGAGCAAACAAAAGTAACCAAATACCTAATATCAATACAACAAAAATTTATATTATTTTGTAAGCACAAGCACTTTTATGAAATTTCCGTTAAATATAATATATCTCTCAAATGTATATAGAAAGGAACTGTATGAGCTTTATGACAAACGGACTTTTAACAATAGTAAGAGCTTTGCTAAATATGTGAAAAAATATTCAAAATTTTAGGCGTACATGCATCTTCGCTAAAACAAACGGATAAATAATAAAATAAAAATAATAATGATGTTATGAAAACGACTAGAGGTGTCATGAAAACGAGACTGGTAAATTTAAAGGCCGAGTTATTGACTTTAAACTTAAATTAGACAACAAAACCTTGAAGAGACATAGGAGTCGCTAAGACTTTCAAAACTTTACTAACATTCCTGTCTCAACTACCAGATCTCTTAACTCTTGCCGTTAACTCTTAACTCTTAACTCTTGAATCATTACTAAAGGAAAGTATTCCGATTTGTAATATTGACTTAGGATTTACGTATTACATATTGTGAGTTCTAAAGGGTTATCAAAACACTTAAATCTTTGGACATAAAGACAACTGCTGACCTAATTGATCATTCTATTACGATGTAAATTCCATTACATTGCACTTGGTGTTTATCTTTAATAAGTGTTTATATCCTTTATATGCGTTTATGTTAAATAATAAATAATTAAAGCATGTTTCCCGATTTAATGAAAATAAAATAACTATTAATTAAAGGCGGTAGTTCATCAAGCCCCAACAACTTTAGACCCATATTTATATATTACCGCTACTTAGTTAAATTTTCGAAAACTTAATACTAAATCAGTTGTTAGTACATTTCTATATTAATAAATTAATTTTTAATAAACAGTGCGATTTTACTCAAGGTCGCTCAACAATCGAAGCTGGCTTCAAGCATGCAACATATTTTTGCAGCCTGGAGGATTCGCGAGATGCAATTGGTATTTCGTGATTTCTCAAAGTTTCCGTGTATTTATCATTGTGAAATCCTGAAGGAAAACTACATCACTGTGGAATAACATGCCGAGCACTCGACTTTCTGAAATAGTATTTGAGTAACAGAGTTCAGAGGGTAGATGTCAATGGCATGCAATTATCTAAATCTGTAGTCCGTATGTGTTGTACCACAGAGACCAATTCTTGGTCCCTTTATTTTTTAGTCTATATAAATGACTTACCTAGTCTTGTTAAGGATGTTCATGCGATAGTACTGTATGCAGATGACACATCTTTGTTATTCAAAGTTGAAAGAACAACTCACTTATGATGATATGAAGAATGCTATGAAAATAAAATGTATAAAATTCTCACTACACCAAATGTAAGATAAGAATGTGAAACTGTACTTAACGAAGAATGGAGTTTGTTAATGCTACCGTGTTCCTGGAAATTACTTTAAATAACAGCCTCATATCCATAAGTTGGCGAAAAGGCTTAGTTCTGCCACGTATGCATTCAATGAAATACGAAATTTATCGGCCGTCAAAACTTCTAGATTATTTTTTATTTGGCTGTTTCCATAGCCTGATATCTTATGGCATCTTGTCTGAGACTATCTGCAAATATTCAGAAAATTTTTGTGCTGCAGAAGTAGGCCATTCCGCAATTCACAAGCTCAGACTCGTATATTTCTAAAAATATATTTAAGGAAATGGAATCTTAACTTTGGCGTCTCAATTCGTATAGAAAATAAAAAAAATAGGAATATTGAAAAGAAATAGTGATGGATATAAATTCAGTACCACAAATAAAATTAAAATGTGTTTACGTTATTAGTCAACCATGTAAAATCACAAATTCATTTAAATGGCTCTATGTTGTGTTTGATGGGGTTCCGGTGGATATACAGGATGCACCCTTATATAAATTTAAAAGTATTATTAAGCAGTCACTCAGTTAAAAAGTATTACACATGGGCATAGGTGGGTCGACTTCTTACCAGGCTGTTTCTTCCATTCACGGTTTTGTATTTGTTTTGACTATGCATTAGAAATTAGAAAAGAACTGTCGTAGAGTTTCTTTCTCTTCTTCTTGAGAGAAATCTGCCTTCCAAACGAGCGGTAAAGTGCAAATTCACAATAAATTATGAAGTATTTCAAGTGTTATTTTATAACCTATAAAATAGAGATATTTTGATTTTGAATTTGAGTTAACGGTTGCAGTGCGACACATCGATCAAGATTGTTTTTGATGATAAAGTTCTTTATAATTTAGAACTTATAAGTAAATAGTTTTTTCTCCAACTATATTTCTTAAAGAAATCAACCGATTTTTGTGCGGCTTATAGCAAACGATACAAAGTTTTGAGTTTAGATTTTAATATCTATCAGTATAGTAATCTAAGATACATCAAAAAAAAATTCCTGAATTATTTTTTTTGTATTCTAATTGTACTCAGCTATATCAATTTAAATTTTCAGGAATCTAAATTGTGTAAAACCCTTTCAAAACCGCGTTTCGATCGGTAAATCTGTTCAAAAGTTATTAGAGGAATTGTACCTAAATACATAGTACGCTCGCGCACACAAAACAGGCACGCACACATCACTTGGAAAATGGTCAGAAATAGATTCTAAAATCCTAAAACGTCGAATCTGTTGAAACTCGATATTCGTAAATGGGACAGTAACTTCCAATTTTTTGGAAATAATGGAAATTTTCCAATTATCATGTAAAATATAAAAACACAATTTCAAAACATTAACCGTAAGATTTGACAGATGTCGTGACGTATAGACAATTTGTCAAATCTTTCGTTCAATTTCAGTTTTGTGTTTTTATATTTTACAACTCCTCGTTAATTTCTAAGTAAATATTTTTATTCATTGTAAGTTTAAAGCGAATAAATGTACCGTTATCTTAATGTAGAAACAGAATTTTGCTTAGTGTCTCATTTATTGTCCACTCGCCCGTTCTCATTTATTATAACATACGTGATGGAACATTACATTAGATTTAATTAATTAAGTAATAAATTCAGTGCTTGACTCAGCCAATCAGGCTTTTCGTATACGTTTACCTGTTCAAATACCGCTATAAATTATGTTCTTTGACGATATCATGGAAAACAATATTCGCCGGTTTCATAAAATAAATGTTTTTAATTTTCTTTGATGTTATCGCGTTTCTAGGTAGAAAGTGTTTATATTTTGGATAAATATACTTATATTATTAGATATTTATATTTATTATTATTCTTTTACATTTAAGAACACCTCCAAAAATACCGAATTATACAAGAGTTTTCTAAACCCTAATTCAAGACAATTCAAAACGCGGCGCCTGGCTGATCCTGACTTCATCGTTCACTATGGAGCTCTCGTTAGTCCAACACCGACTACCGTAGTAGTAGGTATTGGTTAGTCGCGTTGAACCTCAATTATTACCGTATTAAATGTCTCCTCATCAAAACATGCAAACATGCTGACATTTTGACAAACCTACATACGTTGGTTTCACAGGTCCTGGATTCACGAATACAGGGGACTGCGGCTGACCGCGAACAGGAACAGAAGTGAATAATGACGTCACACAGATGGTTGCACTATGTATCAGGTATTGAGATCGTTCTACTAAAATCGCAATTAACTTCACCATTTTAGTCGGATTGATATATTGTTTTTCAATGTGGTAATAGATTAAATAGTTTAGTCAATATAACTGGGAAATGATCTATGCACGACATGTGTATCACAAATACATGAATTTTCTATAGAACTAAAAATCTTAAAAGTGACAGAATTATAAATAGTTGATTTTTCAAACTCGTGATATGGACAGAAGCTATAAGTTATTATTTATGCCCAGATGTTTCCAACCATTAAATGCCCCGGACTGCGTGTATATAACTGTAGTTGATCAATACTAGATCAATGAATTAATGGTTTCATAACCTCCGACCTGCATTTGACACTAGATTTTAGGTCTAAAACGCCACAAATTAATAAAACTACATGTATAAATCGATCAAGCGTTACACTCCTTTGCGTAGTCATGTGTAGAAAACTAAACGCAAATCTCGAATAGTTGGCCCAGAAAAAGTAATGAGTTTTTAAGCCGATCACAGCAAAATATAGTATGGATCGTACGAGATTATTCCAGAGCTTACAAATACGGATAGTAAATAAAAATTTCTAATGCTAGCCAAAATACCGTATTTCGGCCGGTTCGGAGCACACTAGAAACGGGCGCACCGCGAGAGAATGGATCCCTACAGCTTTTGTCAGCGATTAGACACGAATGAAGCTCTTTTCAATATTCCTAAGAGAAAATCCTCCATTGATAAAATTATTTCCTTTATATGGCCACTGAGGGTACGAGGGCAGTGCGCACCCAGATATTGTCAATATTTTTCTTATTTGTCTAAATGAATCTTTTTTCAATTATACGTTTTTTTTTGTTTACTCTAAACGTAAAACACATAAAATTAAAAAGCTTGTTTAATACAAAGTTTTAAGAAAGGAAACCTCCAACTGATTATTGAATTATTATATTTAATCTATTTAAGGTAAGTTATTTAATATGGAAATGCAAATGCAAAGGACTAACTAGAATGGATATATATGTATTTATATTTAATGTTGCTTAATTTTTTTATGTTGCTTAGTTTTTGTTTTTTATGGTCATATGCTTACCCGTTAATATGCCGTAAGCATATTACCCGCTAATATGTTAACACTTAAAAGTCGCTTTACTCTTTAAAAGCCGTTCAACTTGTTTGTAACCAATTTTCATGATATTTAGAGATCGTCATTATTACCGAATTTAGTGGCAATGGCTCTCATATATGCCGAAAAAATGGTAATTTTATTAGAAGACAACTACAACTGAAACCCTTAATCAGCTAGAAATTAAATCTTTATGAAATGAAATCACCATTTCCTGGGCGAGGACCCATCACCCACAAAAGGGAATGAATAGGGGTAGTCTAAATCTAGCTGTGAACTTGTATACTACAGAATTGACTAGCGGATTCATATACCATTTCTATGGCGACTTTCATATATATGTAATTCTATTTTGCGTATTTGTCTAGTCACGCATAATGCATGTTACCATATATATCTACACTTTTCATCTAGATATGTATTAAATACTAAATGTCGAGTTTTAGACTTAATTATCTGTTTTCATAATTTCACTTTCATTCTAAGTTATAACGCGCAAATTCTTAAGTTTCTGGGTTTCATTATTTAGGTCCGTTTTTGGTTAAAATGAACGACTCACTTCTCAACCGCAACAGACGGCTAACTCGACCGTTAAATAGTCGCAGCCGCAGGCTCGACTACGATGATAATCGTGATAATCTATAGTCGCTCAAGACAATATTTTATATAGCTGTGTTTTACTAGAAACGCGCAGGAAATATCCTACACTCGCTTTCGCCTTCAACTCCGCCGCGTGGATATAGGATAAATCCTATATATTATATATCGATCGATGACGCTGGATCCGCCATGATCCCGATCCATGTCCTTCTCCTGATCTTGTTTTAGCCTTTGAAAACATGTAATGACAAGAGAGTACGATAAGGTTTAGAATCACACAAACAAAAATTTTTTCAGTTCTCAGCCTAAGAGAGTTTAGCTTATAACTATATATTTAGTTATCTTCATCATAAATATTTCCTAAAGACATGTATCGGTCATTTACAGTTTTGTATAGTATTAACACACTAAACCCATGGTTCACAACTGTCTAATAATTTTTGTGCGCATTCCTATCTGCGGTCTTCGTCTTAAGGAATATTATGTTTCTTTAATTGTCACCTAGAAACACGAACTTCCGTTGGAGCAGTCAAAGCGCACGGGATATCCCGGGCGACGGCCTCAGGAGTACAATATTAACGAGCCCGCCCGCACTAATGATAATAATTAATGCCGCGGCCGCGCGGCTGCCGTGTTTAGCGTGTGAACTCATTAATTAAAAGTATTATGAACCGGAAGCCGGGCGCGTGTGCCAACGGAATGTTTAATATTCAGATTTGTGAAGGAAGCGACATCGGTTTTAATGGGTCGCCGGGCTGTTTGTTAGAATTACACGAGGGCGGCGTCTGCGCACGTTTGTACACAAATAAAGTCGTATTGTTTGCGAGGATAACTTGTGTCCTGCCGGCCGACGACATCGTCGACCTCGTGTGTGAAAGGACTTTGTACCTGTTCAATGTATATTTTATTATTTTTAAGATCATTTCTTTAGCGACTTTTGAATAAATAAAACAGTTGACAATATTTTCAATGTTTTCAATGAAGATTGTGTTAATGATGCAATTATATAGGTATGTAGACCTGAGATGATTTTAATACTTGATATGACAAACCCTTGATTACTTGATAAAACCTGGTTTAACTTTTTTATTGTATACAAAATGAACCTGTGCTTATTAAAAAAACTTTTGAAAATTTTATTTTTTCATTTTTATTTTATCTTTATTTCATTATGAAAGGTACTCATTGAAACAAATGAAAAATTAAATCTTAATAGGGTACTAAGCCATTTCGCTGTTCATATGGTCGTCGATAAAACAGCTTCATCATAAAAGGTAAGAAAAATTTTTTTTCATCATTTTATATACAAATTCAAGATAATTTTTCATCATATAATATTTTATTTACATTTGATTACAATATATGTATATATGTGTCATTTTGTTCAACAATTGTTGCCATTTTAATGTAGTAGAAATTTTGATACTTCTGATCAAAACATTGCTATAAGTAGTTTTGACAGCCTTCTTTTGATGTTAACCTAAGACTACCCAAAGAATTCCAAAGAGACAGAAATAAGTGAAAATCTGAAAGTGCAAGATCAGGGTTACATGGTGGATGTATTAACACTTGAACCAAACTCACTCAATATTTGCTGAGTGACTAAATATGTGTGTGGTCTGGCGTTATCATCGTGAAAACCACACCCTTTCTGTTGATTAGTTCCGGCCGTTTTTCTCTATTTCTACCTTGATTCTCATCGGTTGTTGGCAGTATATCCAAATTAATGGTTTTGCCCGGCGGTAAAGCTCATAATGAATAATGCTCTTCCAATCCCACCGTACATATAGCATCAATTTATTGCGAGTTAATCCGGGTTTTGCTTTAGTCTGCGAAGCGTGCTTGCCTTTAGACCATGATCTTTTCTCGAGTTGTAGTGGGTAATCCATTATTCATGACCACTGATCAATCTTTTCAAAACGGTTCGATTACATTACCTTTCGAAACGGATCCTTAGGTCCACAAATAAAAATATTAAAATGTATTTCGGGTTCATGGATACGCAGTGTAATTCATTCTTTTGATTTCACTACACGTATTGTGTTATCATGTTTTGTTCACATTTTGATATAGGGACAATTTATGGTTAATATAATTTGTATTGTTGGATATGATTATGATTGACCTTATGAATTGAATAGGTGTGATATTTGTGTGCTTTGATTAGATGATTAGATGAAGTATATCGATGATATAATTGATTAGAAATGAGTTGATTATATATTTATTTATAATTAATTAGTTGAGATATGAGCTATCGCTTTATTTGATTGTTTAGGTATAATGATTGATTTTTGATTAATTATTTTATGTTTGTTGGTAGGCGATTTGATTTTATTTGATTATTTTATTAATATGATTATTTCAATTCATGACTGGAATTAGGGTATTATTGTTTATTTTATATATTTATTTTTGTAAGTTTTACTTAAGTTACGTGTGTATGTCTTTACTTGAATGCAATAACAAATGACAATGTGCGCGCTTGTGTCAGTCTCAAGGCAAAAAAGGGGAAAGAAAGCTGCATTTGTCCTTATATAAACAATTGAAGGGAAAACAATACAGCCGTGGTAGGACGGGCCGACGATGAGCCGGGCGCGTTGACGACAGACGTTTCTGGAACACGCGAAAGGTGAGTCGATTGTGAACTACGAGGACCAGGTCGGGTCTTGAGGGAGAAACGGTAGAGTACCAGTCTCAACGAAGCGTCGATGGTTGTATGGTGCCTAAGTTCCATCTGCAAGGAGGTCAGATGAAATGCCTGGCTCCATGGCAAAATTCAACAGAAGTGGTTCTGGTACACAAATATCAAACATTGCAATAAAGTCGCGTAATAAACAATAAGTACTATTTAAATATAGGAATTCTTGCACGATACGGTAATGATAATTATATTTTAAATGCAAATATAATATTTTACTGCTATCATTTCATTTTATTTTGCTTTCTTTCTTTAATTTAATTTTATTATATACTGTTTTATTTCCCTGCGTATCGTGCAAAATTTGTTATCTGCCTATTGCATTATAATATTAAGGTATAATTACTTGTTATTATTAATTGAAAAAAAATATATAACTAGCATTTTAATATGTATGTGAACGAATCGGAGTGCTCTAGCGCACTTAAGAAATTCGATCATAGGGTTGATTGATTTTATTGAAATTGATATTTTATTTGAAATTATTGGTCTCATTTGAGACCTGATTAATACTCAATCAATTTGAAGATATGTGTTTCATTTTAACTGTAATATAGATAGTCTCATACTACGTTGATACGTAGCCCTGTGCTAAAGACGTTTATTCTGAGGTTTCGATGCTTGAGGCATCGAGTATGCAACTTCATTTTAGACAAACATTTTCAATGTAACTGAAACTCTTAAAACTCAGAAAATTAAATATTTACTTTTATAATTGATATTGAACACATAAAAATTAATTGTTATATCTAACGGATTGGAGAGCTCTATTGTGTCAAACAATGCAATTTACTTGGCCGCGCAAAATGTGCCGCCGAACTCCAAAACTCCACAGAAAGCTAGACTGCGGTCGCTCTATAACTAATGGTCGCTACGGCTGACGTACTTCGGTACAATATACCGAATTAATCAGGAAACAACCTGACGCTGTAAGCGCGGGAAGAGAGCAAGCAGATCTATTTTTCTTAGAGAGTTAAAACACGCAAAACGAAACATCGGCCCGTGGAATTTCGCAACAATCCGATAAAACCAGATTGAGATCGTGAACCCTGGGAGAGTCCAACTTCTGTTCCCAATTCAAAGCTAGACTGTTCCGCGTTACATAATTTTATTAAATTAATTAATTAGACGATCACACATGCTAAAGCACACATGTATAATCAAACAATATATATACATATAGGCCATATAGGGTTCCGTTACAGTTTGATAGAGAATCGCTAATAAGTACACTACTCATTAGATTTATTTCAGTGAGCTCCTGTAGAACCCAAATATCGAGCTCTTTGTATATCCAGCTTTTCAAATAAGTCAAAACTGTTTTGAGGTCAATATCCAGCTTTTAGCTACAAGTATCTCATAAGAAGTAATATGCCAATCTCCTCTACTTTTCCAAAATGGCATCGACTTTATCTATAACAGGTCGATCAAAATAGGGTTCATCTTTAACATGAACATTATCTAACTGAAAACGCTTGAACCAGTTTTGTGCTACTCTTACCGACACTGTATTAGGTTCATAAAGGTCACAATTTTTTCGCGGCTTGTGTCGCATTTTTCCCTTTTTGTAATAAAACTTCAAAATCTATCGATAGTCTTAGCTCTATGTACTCATTTCGGTGAACAGAAAAACGATGAAAAAATAGCGAGAGATCGTTTCCCATTTTTTTTTAATGTCATCTTTTAATTGATGGTGGTAATCAAACACCATGCCGTTAAATGTTATAGGTCTTGCTCACTTAGCCATCGCAAATAATCATTTCATAGTTATTATTTGTCCGTCTTCTTCCACTCATACTTTCCCAGCGGCCAGCGACCCCAACTGCTACCTTCGAAACCACCCAGAACTATTCTTTTCTACTCTAACCATTACATACAACACCACAGCGTTCTCTAACTTTCTTACTTTTACATTTGAATTTTAAGGATGAATGGTTGGTTTCACCTACCACCATAGACGCTGCACAATCGATCTGTCATATTGATTGTACTTTCGTGTCTATTCTTCATGTTTCTTTAATTGTCTCCTTATCTGTAATTTAGATTTCTTCTACGTACATTTATCTTCTTTCTTCCAAGGCTATTATAAACTTTAAATTCACACTTCAGTTGTAGGATTCGAGTTATGTACTTAATATACAATTCTAAAATGTGACGTTTGATTAAATCGCTGGTGTTGTATCGGGTTTTAATCGTCCCACTCTTGAGACATTCCCTCCCACATTCTTTTATTTCAGAATCAGAGGTTTGAATCTGAAGCTTTTCAAGCTGCGTATTCTTTAAGACACCAAGCAAGCGGTTTTATTTAAATTAAAACGAGTAATTTAACACATTGCCCGTTGTTAGGATCGAACCTGACTGAATCAACTCAAGCGATACTTCCTAGTTCAAGGGAAACAGAAAGCAACATTCCTAACCACTCGACCACCACTACTAAGTTTATTATAATTGAATTACAGTTTAACATGAAATAAATAAACTATTTTCTAGTGAAATGGAGGGAACCAATTATTGTATAAAACTATTCATATATGGTTCAAATTATAAATTGAAACAATTAAAATTTTAGTACTTAGAAATTCTTTTTACAACTGTGAAAATGCCATAGTTTTGGTTCGTAAGTAGGTGAATTGATTTCCGGCATAAACCGGTATTATGACAAAAAACTTATTTTATAAGTTGATCACGCAATAGTAAGCCTTGGAAGAGAAATAAAGGAATTTTAGGTTGTGCGGAAAAGTAGGCCGCTGTCACGACTAATGCATATTTTTTGTGATGTTTTTTTTTTATGGCGATTGTTAAAAAAAAAGTTTGAACAGACCTACTTGATAGGAGAAAATTGAAAATTTCGTTATCACTATTTCAAAATAAAAAAACCTATTACACAATTTTTAGAATTGTTCAATTCTTCAGTAGTATCAATGCAGAGTAGTGGTGGTTCTGTGATCAAAAGTATCGACTTGGAACCAAAGGAGTGCTTGATTCGATCCCTGACCACGACCAGTCAAGCAATGAGTTTTAACATAAGTCAAGTTAAGCTATTTGTTTATGCATTGGGGAGGTCGAGTCGTTGGTTCTGAACGTCGTCATCAATGAATAACGACGGAACCTTTCTGTCTCCAGTGCTTACTGGGGCTGGCTTCAGAAGAGCCTGATATTCAAGCCCTTCGATTTGAAATAAAAATATTTTGGGAAACTATATTTCAGCAGAGGTGATTAAAATTGAACCTATACAAACCTAAACATATGTTCTATTTGTTTCTTCATATAGACATTGTATTTAACTTTGCCTGTCTCGTTCGAAATAAACGCCTGACAAATTTCGAAATCAATCAATAATCAAACATAAACTAAATTACTAACGCGTCATTGATGCGTACTTCCGAGATCGTTAACAAAACGAGCATTATACGTTTGGAACCGTAGACACATCGAGCATCCGCCGACTGCTCTGACGGAACAAAGGCGGCCGTCTCCTGGATGCACGTGCCTTCGCCCCGTTTAATAAAAGCGTCCACGTCAGCAGGAACGGGCCCGGACGGCGGGCCGGGAGAAAAAATTCGGTGACAGTGAAATTTCAATTACGCGGGTAAATAAATGCTCCCCGAAAGAACACAACACCAGCAGATATTGTCTTGTCGCGAACAACCCTGAATGCCAAATGAATGATGTTCAACACAATTAGATACGATTTATTCTCGGAAGCGTCTAAAGTACTCGTGTCCTTTTATTTCGCGCTGCGAATTACGTCTGGCGCGGCGATTTGGGCTGTGTGCTTAATGGGTTTTATTTAGTCATTTGATTAAATAAACCGAAAACGAAAATAAAGTCAGAGTGAGACAAAAATAAATGTGGATGCCTTGCGCGCATGTGTCGTGATCGGTTTACGGCGCTACTGTTCATAGATATTATATACGTTGAAGAGCAAACTGTCAATTTAGTTCAAAAATCATATATTTTAAATTTTCAAACGAGAAAATTAAAATTATTTATAGGATTGTCAAGTAGTAATCATCTATTTACGGGTCGAATTCTAAAAAACTGATGACAAATTTAATGATGATGATTTCCTATGCAGGTATGTTGTATATACATGCGTGTGTGCGCACATACGTTTGTATGAGCATGCGTATGTGGCATGTTTGAAACACATTGCGTCAATTATTTATAATAAATTAATGGTATTTTGAAGGGTTTCACTCAGTTTAAAATATTTCAAAACTTGACTTCGATCGGCCAAAAAGATTTTGATAACTTCAAAGGCAAATTAAAAAAAATTCGTTTATTTCTTTAAAGCAATTAACCGCTTCTTCTAAACTTCAAAAGCTATTCAGATCTCTTCTCCAGTATGCTATGTTCAATATCAAAAACTTAGTTGCAATCACTTAATATAATCGAGAGACCTCGTCCGAAAATATTTTCAAACACTATACTAAACGATATGACTTAAGTCGAGTTTTCGGCATCAAAAAAAATCACTCATTTCAAATTAGCTGAAAATCCCACTCTCAATCGGTTTTAATAAATCTTAAGCACACTTAAAAGTATTTTTTCTAAAAGGTTTTTTCATAAATTGTCAGTTATGTTACAAAAATATAGATGTGAATATGAATAGTTCAAGTCAATGAAATAATTTGCGCGATCACGTTCATTAAATATTTTATATGTAAAAATTCGATCTTGAATCAAAACAAACGTCCTGGATTATGATGAAATATTAGGTTAGGTAAAAGTTTTTCGTATTTCATGATTAAAATTTGCATTAAAATCTCTTTGATGGTGCATGTTGTATCTGGCTAGTTTTGATACCTTTAAATAGATGACATTAAAAAAATAGTAGGAACAGTATCTCGCCATTTTTTATTGTTATTCCATCCACCAAGATGAGCGAATATAACGTAGAAATTCAATACATTTTCAAGTTTTATTACGAAAAGGAAAAAAAATTGGACGTTTATGGACCTAATGCAGTGTATGTAGAGTAGCACAAAACCGGTTCAACCGTTTTAAGTCATTTTGATGTCAGAGGTGAACCTCGTTTCGGTCGACCGGTCGCTTGCAGATAAACTCGACGCCATTTTGGAAAAGGTAGAGCAAGATTGTCATATTAATTCTTACGACAGAGCTGAAGAGCTGGAAATTGATCACAAAACAGTTTGATTCGTTTGAAAAATCTGGATATACAAAACAGCTCGATACTGGAATCCTACACGATCTCATTTAAAGAAATTTAATGAATCGTGTACTAATTACGATTCTCTATTGAAACTTAATCAAAGCGAACAGTTTTGTAAATATTGAAAACTGATAAAGGAAAATGGATTACCTACAACAAGAACGTGCAAAAAAAATAATGCTGGTGCTTGGCGATGCAGCTGATGAGACTCGAGGAAAAGTATAAAAACGGCAGAATTTATCAACAGAAAAGATGTGGTTTTCACCATGATAATGTCAGATCACACACATGTTTAGCCCTTAGCAAATTTTGAAAGAGATTTACTGAGAAGTATTAATACATTCACCCTATAGACCCCTGATCTTGCGTCCTTAGATATTCACCTGTTCCTCTCCAGAATTCTTTAGGTACTGTCATCACTTAACATCAGGGGACTGTCAAAATTACTTGTCAGTTTTTGATCAGAAGTCAAAATTTCAACAAATAAGTTTATGTCACTACATACAAAATGGAACCAAGTTGTTGAACGAAATAGCGTATATTATAATTAAATATAAATAAAATATGATAAAATATTACTTTGAATTTGTGTATAAAACATGAAATATATTTTCCCCTACCTTATAATTTATTTTAAAATTATTTTTATGATTCAATTTAGGACAGGCAATGATCATCAAGAAATTATTTCATTTTTCATTAGGTGCATATTAGGATTCAAATAAAGGAGGTGTTAATGACTTATGACAACACTTTTCAAAATGGTATAAACACACTTTTACTCTGGTACAAATGTTCACCGTAAATTCTTTGTTTTCATAAGTTACCAAATACACCCTCTTAGACGACTTAGCCGTCCATAAACTTATCTTTTAGTCTCTCAATTCAATGTCTGTGAGTTTTAGTAAAAGCAAACAGCGATCTAAGTTTTAAAGTAAACGGCGTATTATAACTGAATTATTAGTTAGTCGTAAATGATAAGATTGTTTAATTATTCAGTTAAAAGTAGCGAGTGTTTCATGCGTCACATTTAAAATAACTCATTTTAATTTAAAAAATGTATTTCAGTAATTCTCTCCATTATTTACTTTATCGCATTTTGAAAAATCGAAAAAACGAAAACTACACTACTGTGTCAGTAAAATACAGCTCAGTTAAAAATGTCTATATGAATGATAAACTGAAAGCTGACTGCCAAACAGAAACTAATTATATGTCCTATTATATGTATATGAACACACAGGAGTCATCCATTAATTCCTACCAATGTCAGCTAACTGTAGCTCCTTGAAAACTTCTCACACAACAGTAGAAACCGACAGCCCGTGGTTAAATATCACATCTAGGGATGTGTGGAAAATTGGCGTATAGTTTAATTTTGTGAAAAATGCTGATGGTATTATTTTGATTCGTTACTGTCAGACTAAAGATGTAGTGAAAATATTTTGATCAGCATAATAAATTAATTGACTCTTTAGCTAGAAGGTGACTAATTTATTATAGTAGAACTTTAGTGAAAGTACAAAGTAAAAGTGAATAGAATATTAAACCAAACCATTCATAAAATATCTTACATATCCTAAAAAACAGAGCAAGTTTGAATGCGACTCATTTGAAAGGGCTCAGTAATTTCGAAGATAATAGAGGTGGTCGATTTTTATTATTTTTTTAAATATTGTTTGAACTATATAAGTACATTCAATAATTATATATTTTTATACATAACAAATTATTCATTTGAGACTTAAGATAATGGACTCAAGAAGTTTATTTTAATTTTTTGAATATTCCTCTCATAATTACCCTCAAAATCAAAATTCGCTTGGCCATACTTACGTCATGAGGTAACTCTAACTCTAAACATTGTGAAATGCAGTTAGACAGATTTCATGAGAATGATATAATAAAAAATTATGCCGGAAGCTATGTTCTGTATTTCTTTTTTCAACTCAGAGTTTATCCCTATAAATATTCTAATATAAAACCAAAATGACCTTACAAGTAATTTTCTGCGTAATTTTTTTAACGTTTTCTTATGTCACGGTTGCTTTATAAGGAGTCAATAATGATTTATTTATTTTCCGTTGACTTCTTCAAGCCTCTTCTCGACAAAGTAGCATATTCTATTTATAACAAATGTTCCTCTGGATCTATCTGTTAAAAATTGTAAATTGTTAGAGTTTTCATTTAAAATTTACTGCAGCATCCATTGAATACTGTATATAACTCAATCACTCATTGAAAAATGGGTATAACATTTCGTTTTCTTTTTCCTTTCATCAAAACATTATTGACGTATGAAATCCTGTTTCATCTCTATATATACAGTTGGTTTTGAAAGCATCTCGCCACTGATGTCACACACTAAGTTTATTACCTCTTTATCGTAAACATCTTATTTCATTACCCTTGTCCTGGACTTACAATGTTCATTGAGATATATACATCTTAGTATATAACAAAGTAACCCATGGTACATAAAATCACTAGTAAAAAATACCTCGGCCCTTCGTTTAAATTAATTTATACATTAAACATTACAAAGTATTTCAGTGCATTGTGGTTCTGATTTTATGATGTGGGTTTCGAACAGCAGCAGGGTCAGGTGGCATCGTATTATTTTCCGTACCTGTTAGTTTTCTTTTATTGTATCTGTGCCTGTCAATTGCCAGAACTTTCTCTTCTTCACTAAGTTCAGGAAAAAGAACACCAAGTAAGCCGTCACCAAAATTCTTTTGATATTCCTATTACGCCTTTGACATACTAATGAGTCGTTAACAATCTTGTTCTTCAAAATACGACTCAGCTTTGGATGCTATCTACTCTTATTGTATTTGAATTTCCAAACACTTGAGCTAATAATATATTTACAGAAACTCATCATTGCTTTTCGTACTCTGACAATCAAAAACACGACAACACTGGCTTTTATATTTTACGAGTATTATCCGCATGTCACTGATATGTCTATTTAATTCGACCTCTTTTTCATTTAATTTTCTAGTCAGAGTCTAAAGCTTATGTTTCAATTATATCTATTCATGTTTAATGAAGGATAATATAATATATATAAAATAACATATCATCATAAGAAGCAATTCGTTTCTAAACTTATTATGTATACCTTACATGAATATTAAATACACACGTTATAAACGTGTACCTCTAAATACAAGTTCTTCACGTTGAAGTATTTTTATCTTCATCCTGGTGTATGTATCTATCTTTATCTCATATGCATCCTATTTAAGTCAGGCACTTGAACAATATAAAAGTAATAAATGTCTCACGTTCCACACCTTTTAAAAGAAATATCTTATTTCATATTTAGGTTCAACGTCTTTATGAAATCTGAATCGATACATATAAACTTCGGTGCAGAATTCACTTACGTAGATATTACCTTTTTCCTTAAATACCTTCAAGTAGGGTTCTATCTTAATAATTTGGTGGGCATTTAACACAGACTTTGTTTAGTGCCGTCGTTTCCTTCTCAACAGAACAAAGGAAACCTGTCGCCTCGTTGGCGTCAGATTATGATCTCAGTTACTTCGCTCCATGAAGATAAGTCCTTTCCAGGTATCACTGTTCTTTCTGTAAGTCAATATGGTGCTTTGCCGTATTGGAAAAACTTCTTTAAAATCAGAATAAATCATTTGGTCTGTACACCACACTCGTTTCTCGAAATTCCTTGTACCTTCCAGATATTACTTTGAGTCCCATTCACAACCATTTCTATATAGTTATATTATTATTATTCTAAACACACATGTTATTATTCTTAAGATACAGTTTAGCAAGGATGTTGAAGAGATTTATTTTTGACTTTAAAATGGAAAACGCGTATGCCACAAGAAGTAGGAGATCACCGCCGTGCATGAACACCAAATGAGTCTAATACGTTGACGGTTTTTTAAAGAAATAAAGATATTTAAAGGAAAAGTATGAGCCACTGAAATTTTAGAAAGAATAAGATATCTAATGTAATGTGGGGGTGGGCCACTGAGACCCTCGTTCACTGTACACAGCGAGACAGGGGCTACCACTTCACTTCTCTATATTATGAGGTGGTATCTCGTCGATCAAGCCTTACAGGGCGGTAATTTCTACAAACCTTACTTTGACGTAGCATGTGACGGTTTTATACCACTTATTTAAAAGCCGATAAACCTCTTAATTTCACTATACCCCACAACTTTTAGCATCACTGACGAATTCCTATCATATCTAACAGTTTTACAGCTTGCATATCTCTATTGTCTTTCCTAATTTCTTTTAATACTAATTTTATTTTCATTTTAATCTTCAACCATATATATTCAGTTGTAGGAACGTTGTCATTTGACTCTGTCCTCATATACAAAAGACGTTTGACATAATTGTTGAAATGTTTTTGCCATGTTTATGTTCATAAAATTATTATACGTGGCATACATTGTCTCTCTTATAACACAGAGATAATGGAATCATTCACAAGACTTTTCACAGTATTACAGAAGAGTTTTGTTTGTCTGGAAATTATCCATGAATTTGTCATATATATTTTATTTAATTTTTCTCATATTGTTTAGCTCTCATATTGCAGCTTTATATGTACTTTCAACTTCTTTTATGTTTTATATAGATTTTTCCGATACTTGCAATTTTAAATTTCTTTTGATAATTCCTGTGAGTAATAGCCAGTTTTACTCTATACCTGAACGAACATAATCTTCTTTTATGTAAAATTTCATCTCTCAGAGTCTGTTGGTAATTCGAACATGATTGGAAAAATTCCTAAAAAAAAACGTATTTTCACAAAGGGTAAAATTGAAAATTTCCTTAAAATTGAAATATTATTAAGAGAATATCAGAAATTACGACACAAGTCATAGAAAAGTCACCATGCACACACCTAATCAGCAACCAAAGCTAATAAAACTCGCTATAAGAGTCACTTCAATAAATTCAGATCGGTGAATAACTTTACGGATAAGCCAGAAGAGGGACGCCGTATTCGGGACGCTCACTTTCCCGCGCGTTAGTTTTTCTCTTCCACCCGCCTTTGTCGGAGTCAGCGTGAGCTTTAGCAGTGCGTAAACTGGATGGTAACTTTATCTCTCTTTTATTACTTTTGATAGCGGGACAAATAGTGTGGGCGGGCGGATACGTAGATATAATCAGATTAGGCGGCCGGCGGCCGTCACGCGACGCCTTTTCGAGCTTTTGTCGCCGCCGCCGCCCAGTACGTCGGCGTTACCTGTTCACGTGTTACGCGAATATTAAAGCGCTGATGTGTTGAATTAAAATAGCGGACGAGATATCTTTTTGATTTATATGCTAATAGGGACATAAATTCACAGGTTTTATACCTTACTTAAAGGTGGCATGTTTCATAAACTTAATTACGATATAGATGTTAATGTGCGGTATTTTCACATTTCTCAAGAGAATTCGTATACCCATGGGATTTGTAGTTCGTAAGCATATTAGTAGTAAAGTTATTTAAGATGCCTAACAAATATAATGACAATCTAAACATAAATATGCGTTTCGTTATATTATGGTGTTAGGTATTTCTTAAGACATAAGCAGTTTACAATCTTCACACTTATATAGGGTTCCGTAGTTTCGTATGTCTGTCCGTCTATCCTTCCGCCATCTTTCAGCGGCTTAATTCAAAAACTTTTAATACTAGAAATATGTAATTCGGGATGGGCATATATATTAATCATTCCGACAAACAAATTCCATTGAAAATTACTTAGACAAAGTCGTTGCCATTAAACCATGAACCCAATTAATGTATTCGTAACAAACAAATAACCCTCTTTTTAAATCCGCATATTGAGGTGACGACTACGGATACACTGCGGGACAAACCACCGCACTTGATCGTTTTCGATATCAGTGCACTGTATTATGACTTACTACACTCCAGACATTCGGCGAATAATAGCTAGAAAAGTGTTAGACATCGACCATCACGACTCGCCATAGTCACGAATGTAGCAGTGCACAGGTGTGTGTACAGACATATGTTTATTGCTACGGTATATATGAACGACGTGTGCATCAGCTATATTCATATGTGCATATGTATTTACTATGACGTGCGTGTAATAATATTGATGACTTTTTTACGCTATTGTTATTTTTATAAATAAAGAATGAATGCTGAAAGCGATTAATTAATTAACATTTTTTTCTTACTTATATATCGCGCAATATGTTACTGATTTGCAACGAGATTACATTTTGTCTTTTAGTGCAACCCGTTTCAAATGTGACGGACATCAAAATTGTTTTGGCACTAAATAAGAAAATTTTAAATGTTGATTAATTATTAAAAACGTAAATCATCTCAAAATACATTTTCTCTTTTGTAATACAATCTATTTATGTACACTTATGAATTTCCTAATAATCTGTTATTATAAGTATTACTTTAATTAAAATATTAAGGTTATGATGAGTACTAACTGTTGCCTTCTTGCAGCAATCCACTTATTTTTTGTTCATTTTCCATTTGACGACCATAAATTTTTAAAAAATTACATTTATCTTTCTACTAGCATGTTTTAATTCACAGATTAACACAATACTGAAGATCATTTTATTATTAATTTAATTTTGATAATTAATCGCTTATAAATCAACGTTTATAGGAACACTCGTATGTCTATTTTTCGGTTTGTCACAGTCAGTTTACTTCGAATCTACTGAACCGATTAAGTCTAAAAATTGGTACTTATACGGAGTTTCTGTAACTCACACAGAATGACAAAAATAAATGAAAATTGAATATGGAATCACTTTGAGAAAAAATAAAAACGATAAACGTTTTACAAACTGTACCGTTTGATATATAATAAAGGAAAGGGCTTTTGTGAGGCATTGAAACATACATTCATTTACAATTTTAATTTAAATACTTTTAAAGTAAAACCCACTCGATAACAATAAGGGTAGATCTACTGCTCAGACCTGTAAATTTGAAATAGAAGATGATGGATTGGTATCAAAACATAAAATTCTGGAAATGGCAGTTTTACAGTTGTTCGTGCTTTTCAAAACAGACATCATTTTCTTAACTTTTCAATAATCATATTTTCGTACGTATCGATTTTGATCAATTTAACGCTATTCGACGTAGCTTTATTAAACAGAAAGAGTAACTGAGTATCAAACATAAATCAATAACAATTTTACATTATTTCGAAAAATTACTTTTTCGAATTTTATTAACTATATCTTTGAACGAACCAGGGATCTTAATGAAGCTTACAAATATCGTTATTGTTTATCTAGAAGCACATTTAGTATGATTTTGTAATTTATCTATAGTTCAAGGCAGTAGTTCAAAAAATATTTTAGAAAAACTTGTCTTAAAAAATTATTGTCCAACGATATCTTTTTAGCAAATCAACCGATTTTTATGCAATTTGCGGTAAGAGATGCAAGTGCTTCAGAAAACAGCAAAATAGACTTTAGTGTCCGTCGGTAGGGTCATCTAAAAGTTAATTCTGAAAGAAAATTATACTTTTCAAGAATAAAATTTAATTTTATTTTTAATCAATTTTAAGAAATAAATCTCAAGATTTATTTCTTAAAATCTACCAAGTAGCAAGTTGTCTGTCAATTGGATAATTCGTTCAAAATTTATGAAAGGATCACATATATACGCACCCTCCCACATACGTACAGACGTACAAACATCACTCGGAAAATCGTCAAAATAAATTCCTAAGAGCCTAAAACGTCAAAATCTGATGAGAACTTGAGTGTCGAGAATTAAAATTAAAACAGTAATTTTTGAATAAATTTCAATTTTCATGGCAGTTGGTTTAAAAAAATAACATAACATATATAAAAACATTATAATATCCTTAGTACAGTAAGAAAAAGCGGTTACAACTTTTTTCTGGGAACAGAAGAAGAAATTTAATTAAATAAACAATATTAAGACGAATACGGAAAAACAACAAACAGAAATAATTATGTAACCTTAATAAGTGTATTATTTAGGTCCACGCAAACGGGACCGCGTTAAATTATGCTTTGACTCTGTGCTTATTAAATGTTAATCTCAACATGTTGTTTTAAATTATTTTTAAGGTTTTGTTTAGGTGTTTAGAAGGTCAAAATGGAGCCTTTAAGAAAAGACTGCGGTGTGTTTATGCCCGAGTGTTCGTTTGTTCCAGCCGTTTTCAAACCGAAAGAAATGTTTTTCTTTTATTGTACCCTTTAGTAAGGGACGATACTCTTTAGATTTTTTGTATATATGCATTTCCTAATTTTCAGAGTTTTTACTTTTCACTTGCATCCAAAAAAAAAACTGTTTTCATTTCCGACGCCTGCAAACTAAACGACGTGAAAGAAATAGTGACCATATTTTTTTCATGTAATTTCCATAAAAAAACCTGATAATGACATGAATAATTTATTTAAATTTGAAACACTTGTAATATTTGAAACAAACACCTGTTAACTTTTTAACACGTTATAACATTTAAATTCGTGAACTCCTAATGATCTGGATGAATTAAATACACATACATTAATATGATGAAGAAATAAAATTTGTTTTTTTTTTGTATTTAGAGGGTAAACTCTAGAATTGCGGAACCCAGTCTAAAAGTCCTATAAGTATAAAAAGCTACACGAGCTTTGAGTAATACAGGCTACAGTTTATTTTGATATTTATTTTCCTTTTTATTTATTTTTATGTTCAAAGAGCAAGCTAATTCGTCGGTACACAAAACTGACTCCCACTAGATGGATATTTTTAATATTTATATTTTAGTACGAATAAACTATTTGTTGAATACAAATAAATACTTATAACTTTAAACAAAAATTACAGTATTCCTATTTTTTTTTGTAATATCCATATTGTCTAATATCTAATAATCCATTTTTATTCATTGAAATAAATTCAATATAAACATTAAACGCTTCTCCATGTCCTTTTAAATTAAATTTTAAGCATAATCATTTTTTTATAAATTAATTATAAAATAAAAATTCATTAAAGGGTGACTTTTGTTGAAAGTATGTTTGAAATTTGGTTATGAAAGAGTTCTTGAATGGAATATTAGTAACATAAAAAACCTATTAATATTAAAGAATAATACATTGAGAGTTTTTAAAGCAAAATAAATACGGTTAAAACACCAAAATAAAAAATTTGAGTATATATTATTTTGTCCGCAAGTGCTGTTAACAAAAGGCGATATGCCTGTTTTTCTGTTTTTTGCTGTTTTTCCACATTTACTGTTTTCCGCGCAGTAAACTAAATCCAACATAATACGTGTCGTCCCGCATTGCAGCTTTTCAAAATTATACAAATAATTGTGCGCCTCTTGCCGATCTCATCGCTGTATTGTATTTTTATTTTTTTTTTTATATAGCATACGGCCGTGACTGAAAATGGTCATAAATACTAGGAAGAAAGAAAAGCAATATTTGATTTTTTTCGTTGAAGATTTGCCGATATATTGATAAAAGAAAAGACTCTTTAATACATAATGAAGAAAATTAATTAGTGCATTAATATAAATAAATAAATAAAATAAAAAGTTTGTTATTTCCTATTTTTGAACAACTGAGGTACATAAAATTGCTAACTATTAAATGCTTACTTTATTCTGTGTATAATAAAGAATAAAGTAAACATGTAACTACTATGTTTTAATCATTATGTTTACAATTATTTTGTAATTGCTAAATTTTTAAATTTTTTTGATTGAATTCAATGTATTATGTGCCTAGTTTACTTTTTATAGTAAAAATATTAGCTATACTTGACAAGGAACCTCTTTCAAGTGAAAGTCTTCTCTAAAGACTTTCATTTATCACGGTCTTGAGCTACCTATTGCCAATTTTGTCCTGCAATTTTTTTGATGCCATTTTCTTAGCGAGTGTAAGCTTTTCTCTTGCAGCTCTAACCTGGTGAGCTCTAGCCATGTCGTAACCTTTTTTTAGTCCATCTAACGCGTTAATGTCCATTCTTCATTTTTGGCTTTTAGCAGCTAAGGACGCATCGTTGCTTTGCACCTTTAAGTCTTGTAGTTGGTGTTTTATCTTTTTTCTTTTGTGTATTGGGTATACGTTACATATCTCTCTAACATGAGTTTATTTTATTTTTCATTTTGTTGGGGAATTTGTTTGTCTCGCGTACGTCAGAGTTGTGATAAGACGTGTCCACAATTTCCCTTTTTGGTTTTATGGGAATTTCACTATTAAATACCTCTTTAAAACCCTAATAAATGTTCTACGGTTTGCTTGACTTTTCTGTTTATTTCAAATTGACTGTTATTCTCATTAAATTCCGTTTGTTTGCTTAAGTGCAGACGTTGTTCAACGTAATACTACGGATCAATTTCAATTGTTATTTTTGTCTTCATATGATTGGGCATGGCTTTCGTTTTTTGTAATACTGATCTCTAAACATATGATTGCTTCTATGTGTGTTATCTCTACGTTTTGTGCTTTTAGAGTATCTCATTCTATTCATGTCGAAAACTTTTTGGTAATGAATAAATGCAACGTATAGCGGTCTTTAATATTCTTGGTATTTCTCTATTAAAATCTCTAAAGTATATATGTCATCTATGGAAGAGATTTTTTTTAACCGGCTTATTTGACAGGCTGATTTTGTTCAAGTGCTTTGCTAATTCTTTGGCTTGTAGTTGTTGCGAAAATTTTATATATACTTGATGGTAAACTAATAGGCCCATAATTTTCTATATCTTCAGGATCTCTTTTCTGGTACTGCAAGATGATATTAGATTTAGACCGTTGTGACGACATCACTGCAGTTTCTAGTATGAAAGTGTAGGCTATTGAGCTATATTTATTTCTAACAATTTATATTTTTACATTAACGCATACATACACACCTATCCACATATTATATATCAAACAAAATCTTTAATGCTTTATCAATATAATTATATTTGAAAATAATTGTAAAAAGATATTTTCTAGCTGTTAATCATCAAAATAGAAAAGCATAGAAGTATTCGTACATAAAAAAAATGACCAAACAAAGTTGGCTTCGTAGTGGGCGTGGCATACGATATTGGCTTCGCAGCCGTACAGATGGTCAGCACGTGTCCTTATTGTTTCTCTTTCTGTCGTTAACGAGCGTCTTCATTCTTTCTCTTTCTTTCTCTTCAATTAGAAATACCAGTGTCATTCGAAATCACATCTAAAAAAGATAATGATAAGGTCCTTTGTAAGAGATTTATTTGCTTTAAAAATATGTCGTATATCCTTATTTATATTTATATGAGTTACGCACCATGAAAATCGTATTCGACATTTATAATTCCATGCTTTTCTATTTCGATGGTGTTAATTTAACAATTCAGTGTTACTGGATACAATTATGTTTTATTTATATAATGTAAAATAAGTTTGCGATCTACCTTCAACGCCGACGTATTCGTCTCACCAGTTTTACAGACGTAGATAATTCATCTCGCTTAAATATATTATTTATTTTATATTTTATGTTTAATAATCGTTATGTAAATGGTACTTCTCTTTCGAATACACGTTCTGAATTATATAAGTTGGGTATTTATATGTACTATAAGTTTTTAAAGTGTTTTTCCTGCTCACTGATACCAATCTAAAATCCTGGACTATCAAAGTTGCACAGACCACTTATAATTAAATGGTAACAACCTAAAAAGGAAATATTTCTGCAGATGGAACAATAATAGTGGGTGGCTGCTTTTTTATATGCATGGTTATTATTATTATCTGGCTCAGGACCTTTGTCGGATTCAATTTTTTTATTTTATCTATGGTTTCTATGCAATCTATTTTCCATATCCGTTGGTTTTATCGTAATCAGCAGTTACTTTAGCGTCCGATAATGTTAAATATTGTAATTATTATGACATATTTATAGGCAAAGAAATGTGATGGAATATAGTTCAAATATCTACATGAATCTTTCTTTGAGCCTAAAATAAATGAAATTGTTTTGAGTTCCATATTAATAAATTATTAAAATGTAAAACATATTACAGAATAAAAAGGATACACAATTTAAAATCAAATGATTATGACGCCGATGTGCAATTCAATAACATCACGATGAAAATAAATGAGACGTTTAATGAAAATAATTGTTCTTAACCGAATTAGAAATTAAACTTTTCCTGAAATTCGCTAAACATTTTCACGCTTAATTTTCTACCGTAAAATTAAATCTTATAAGATACGAAGTGAGTTTGATAATCAACAAAGTAAAGTTTCAAAGTTGAATACTCGATGAAGGATTTATGGTGGTAATCAAATTCTGGAACCTCCTCGGAATTCACGCTATGTAATTGCAATTTCCTAAAGAAATATATCAAGCAGGAAATTCAGTAATAATGCTCATCTTTCAATGAATAGTTTCTATATCTCGCTGGTATTATTACGTCACATATCAAAAGCTAGGTACCTGATGGAAATCTTTCATTATTTTTACATTTATTAATACAATATAATATTGGTGATATTCCTGAATGTGGATTCAATGGATGTTTCGCGTTCACATTGTTGATGCAACGGCGTATTGATGTGTTAAAGATGGTTCTTTGTTTACAATTTTGAACAGAAAAATTGTAACTAATATATTTGTTTTCGATCGTGAACAGTAAAATCATTGATATCGCACGATATACATCGGGCGATAAAATAAATAACCAGTTGATTCAACTTCACCTGTCCGGACATACATATGATTTATAGTATGATATTCATTTTGTCTCCACTTTCGAAATATTTTTGAATTGTAGAAACAGTATTGATGGCATAATATAATAGCGAAAGCATCACCGTTTACTAAAATAATGTAGACGTTTTATTGACAACCGAAAATGAAATTTGATAGCCGAAATATATAAAAGATTAAAAATCTTTGCATTTGTTATAACACAACTACAAAGTTGGGAAATTTTGTAGATAGAAGCCTTTGAGTAACGGTTACAAGTGAACAGGCAATTAAAAAAATATTCATATGCATTTTTAATCAATACATATACCATATTAATATATGGCATTTCATTTGTCATCCTCCATTCAGTTTTCAATCGCCTTACAATTGAGAGTTTAGATACAGTGAAATTAAAAATACTTCGTTTTTGGATTATTTTCTGTCTGTTTACTAGAACAAATAATTTCAATTAATAAAATTTGTAGTCATAACGTGTATTGCTAAAAAAAAAATAAGTAATATGTGCATAAATCATAGAGATACAATATTCGTAAAACTAAACTAATACAAGCTATTCTTTGAACATAGACTGATATAATGCATGCAGTTTTATATTATACATTAATACTTAATACTAAACCTATATTTACTAATATTTGAATATATAAATTTGCGATGCCAAACAGGGGCTTAACTCAGCAAAATACTGCAGTGGTTCACGGCAGCGCTGGTTTCAGTCAGACCCTTCCCGCGTTTGCTTCCTCACGGATATCGGAACGCAATGAGTGATAAAAAAACGATATAATAAATGTAATATTATTGTGCGAGTACATGATAGTGTAATTATATATTTTTTATGTATATACATGCACACATATATCTATATAGTATGTATGTGTATATGGAAAGAACATATACAGGATAGTCTATAATGTATCATATATCATAGATGACGCTACAACCAAGTATTATGAGTTATTTATTTATTTTTTTTGAGTTGTGTTTGCATAAGGCTTGTTTTAGTTGTAATTTAAAGCCGCTAATAGTACATAGGGGACAGTGATATACGAGTAGGGGCATGTATATTGCCTCTGGCGGTGTGTGGTGTAGAATTGTAGCATGTTTCTAGTGCATGCTGTACTATATTACTGAGTCTATTTACGCTTCAGGTGAACTTTTAAAAGGTATTCCGGTTTTGTGGTTTTCAAAACCAAATAATAGGTGGACGATAGGTTCTCTTCGGGACGTCATTTAGAAAATGCCAGTCGAGTTCAGGTTAGACGTCACATTCGCTCGTGGCGTAATTTTGAAGCTATTGCTTCAAAATGCCTGTGTTCGATATCCCTAGCAAAGGCATTTTGCGCTCTATATAATACGTGGCTTGTTCGAAATTATAACTAAAGATCATCTATTACATCTGCATAGTCAGATTTTTTGAAGGTACCAGAGAATCACTCAACCTAAAAACGCAATTTTGTACTATAGGTTGCGTTCTAGAGATGCTTTAGCTCAATTACTTTAAAATCGTCTATCGATGGTTTTGCGCTTCAGGTTGCAGGACCCTCAAAACATGGTGACTCATTCATCAGAATCTCTAGATTGCGTGATTCTTCCTTACTTGATTTCCTAAACGCTAAAACAGCTGGTTATGGTATGTGCTTTATCTGATGCGTGGCATCAAATATCATAGTCTTTGATTTACTAGGATTTAGTATTAAAGAATTGTACTTCGAACAAGTTGTGATAGTCTCAATATCTTTTTATTTTAACGCCTCACCACATTACATGGACAAACAACTGTTTGGGGAACTAGGTATAGAAATCTACCGCCAGCCTAATCAAAGGGTAAATAAATATTTTCTCATACTACGTTTTTTTTATTTTCTAAAATCAAACAACTTCTAGGAAGAGTGGAGTACGGACGCCAGAGTAGTAGTGGTTACATGGAAGCCGTCGCGAAGCAAACCTGGTATGAGTGGGCAAAGTTTCTCCTAGGGTTTCATCAGATGTAGCAATGTATTGATCTCAGCGGAGTTTAATTTTAAAACAATAATAATAAAACTGAATCGCTAGTTTTCTCAGTTTTGATTTTCTAAAGACTTTAATATTGACTTTATACATGTGCAGTGGGATTTATAATAATTGCTGCTGTAGTCGCTTAAGTCTGTCATCGCGCGTCTGCCGTGCGTTCTATGGCCGTGGCACAATATGAAGCCCGTGCAGGGCTCTCACAAAGGTCGTAATTCCTCGCAGATGGCGCCAAATAATTGAATACTTAGCCGCTCCTCATGGTTATAGACCCGTCGTTCGCGATGAGGGGTATTTCAGTCGCGAGCTTTGCCCGACCCGCGGCGCTGCACGCAAACCCTTTGCATATAATTCATAGCCGCGGCGGGCTAATAAATATAATGAAACAGTAATAGCTCTGCGTGATTACGTGTTTGGTGAACTTTTTTCATTGCAGCAACAGTTGTGATTTATAAAGCGGATTTTATGTGTTTCGGAGAGCGAGAACATTTAGATAGCAGTAGTAAATTAATTAATGTGAAAAACTAAATATAAACAAAATAGAAAACAGATTTTATCGATTCTAAAGCTGTCCTTTCGTTCTGTCCCTCGTTGCAAATTACCAACAGCACAAAAATTATAATCTCGTCAGATACTACATTGATATGTAATATGAAGAATAAAAACACATTTTAGTGTTAAGAATGAATAATTTGTCATAAGAACTCTTCAAAGAATTTTATGAATTTCCTCCTCAACGTTGAATTTTTCCTTTGTAAAAGATACACGAGCATAATTTTCTTGAATTAATGCGTACAAGAATCCACATAAAAACCTCCCGTATTTTTATTCCGGTTGATTAAAACATTTCCTGAATTCGGAAGGTAAACACAAGCTGAAAACACCAGAAATACTAATGACTTTCTTTGTACGAATCGTACGACATAACATAAGGAGGCGCTATTGAACGCCTCCTTAATAATAGATGTGCTAAAGTATACCCATATAAAATCGTAACAGAGACAATCCCTGGACATAAAATATTTTCCAAAACTATTTGTTATGAGTTGTATAAGCGATAATAAACTTAAAACGTTATTTTTTAATTTCTGTCTGTTTTTGTTTACACGTATCTATATGATAGACTCGAAATATACTAAACCGATTTAGACAATTCTTTTTCTTGTAAAGTAATCAGTAGTAATCCAGTTTAAACTAAGATATCATATGTCTATCTCAGATTAATTATTAATAACGCTTTGTAATATCTAAGGACTAGACAGAACAATTTTATGAAAATGAACTGAGCCTCGGCCAAATATTCATAAAAATTAGAACCGTGTGACTCAGTTGTAATGAAATTTGCCAGTTTACGTCTAATAAAACAGACTTGTATCATTCAAAAATATAGGATGTTTAAAGAAAACAAAAATTACACTTGCTATAATCGAATAAGAGAAATAAACTTAGAAGTTTAGTTCACGAGGACGGTACCGCGAGCAACACTTATCAATCCAGATGACTATATTAATTTAATTCATTGTCATTTTAAGTTCAAAAATTTTAATGTTTATCAAATAAAAAATGATGCATTTTTTTTTATTTTTGGGGGCAAATGCTATAATGATATTTGACATTTTGAGTAAACAAAACATGAGCAACTTACCAGAAAAACTTCAGTCTCACAGTCAAATTTTTGTGTCCATTGTTCGATTGAAGATTAATATTTCATTTCCAAATGAACTTATTTTTGGCGTGTTGACTAGGAATATACTTAGATTCAAATAAAACCTAGACAATGCTATATTCTCATCAGTTATGCCACACTGACTATTGTCGATATGTTTGACCAACGACGCCACTATGTCAATACGAATACCTATGGAATGACAAAAAAAGCGATTTAGCTGTTAGATGGTAGATCGTTTGCGCTCTTGCCGCCGACCTGTATGAGATATTGACGCTACAAAGAAAGCATTAAAAAACCGACGTAATACCGGCGCTCACAGCTCCTAAAGATTTAAGGTCATTGGATAAGAACTATAAACTTTGCCGAATAGTGATCAACGAATCAAATGAGATTAAATCCAAACGTTAAGATGAAATGTGCAAACAGCTTGTCCTGCCTAAGGATGATTGTTTTATTAAACGCATTGTTACTTGCGATAAAATATGGATTTATATAAACAAAATCCAAATATGGAAAGTCAGTGGTAGACAAATGACAATCACCTGGATCCGTCGTGAAGATAGGTCAGTTCGAGCCGAAAGTGTCATGTGTCTGGTGAAGTTGTGAATAAAGTGTACTGTGAAATAGTTTCATGTGATTGAATTATCACTGCTTATAATTATATAGTGAACAATTGACATGAATCTATGAGGTTGTGAGAAACATCCATTTTTATTACACCAAAAACGGGTGCTCTTACAACATGATAATACTAGATCACATACTGCGAAAGTTATGAGAAACAATATCGAAGAACTTGGTGGTGGATTGACTCCTATCATGTCCAGCATTTAGTTCGGTGCTTACATCGTCAGACTATTATTTTTATTGGTTCATATCCATGGCGAAATTTTTTGTCGAGAACAGTTTGAGATGTTGAAAATACTGTGCGGTAATTTTTTGCACCTAAGCCTGAAAAATGACTTTACTAAGGTTGCTTGAGCTTGAGCTTTACCGAGCTTCCTCAATGTTGAACAAAGACCATAGAATACGGTGGACTATACAATTAACAAAGTTTTTCTTTTATATAATTATTTTATAAAAAAGAGTGAATATTGAAACCGACATTATTTATAGGGCTCTTTAATGTTATTTTATTTGATGGATACAAGCAAAAAATAAAGATTAACAAAACAGTAATTTGAAAAACAAGTCTGTTAAATAACACAGATACCATATTATCAACCAGCAAAGAGGAGAACACATATTTGACGATGAAAATGGGTAAAATTAAGATAGATACTGTGCATATCAAGAGATATATTATTTTTATTTATAACATTTCTCCACTCACTCATCCACACAATTTTTCAGGACATCAGAGTTTAATTTTCTCAAGTGGGTTGTGACTTTTATATTTCTTTTTAATGACTGTTATGTATATTTTTGTTTTCATTTTATTATCTTTTTGGTATCTTTTTATCGCCTGTTCTTGTTCCATTTTTTCATTTGCTATTTCGGTATTAATACAACATATGTATTTATATTTATAATTATTTACAATGTTTGTTCGATATTACCATATCTTTAAGAATATTTGTGTTTTATAAAATGTTATGTACAATATCATTTTCTATTTATATTTACCAAAAAACCTGCCAGATTTTTTGAGGTTGTTTTATTAAGTACTGAAGTATCGGCTGTCAACGAATCTATTGTAATCGGAAAGTTCAGCCGGCTTAAATAAAAGTCGAAATTCGCTCAATGCTCGGCAATTCCGTCGCTTTATTACAGCTTCCATAAGTTTCTTAATTCCTGTTGATAGGTGAAGCTACTCAGTCATTTGTTCGTCTCAGCCGCTATTTATTCGTCGCTGGAGATTAGCTTTATCCCTAGATTTCTGTATTCTTACAACCAACGGTAGCTCGTAACGTTACCTGTTACGTGGCGTAACATCCTCGATTGAGTTAACTGATACTTGAGTATCAGGTTACTCAAGTGGACGATGTTTTCGCTACTTGTTTAGTTCGCGGTCGCCATTCGAAACCGTTTTCTTCAGGACTTATGGGTTTACAAGTGATGTGCCTGTGTACCTTTACACTTCATCTAGATCAGTCTGTTGGTCACATCGTTCACTCTGATTCTCCCACGGATTTTTGTTTCGCGTTTTACTTTACTGAGGAATTCCGAACACAGCTATTTCTATTACATGTTAAGTGACTTTAAGTTTTTTTAAGTGAGCAAGACTGAAAGACTACATCTAACTGTATACAATCCCATGCATATAAAGCTTAAACTTTTAAAAACGTTTAAAAGCCTTTCGTCTTTATGCGATGGTGCTCCGACTCTAAGTTTGCCTCGAAGACACCACATAATTTTCCGAACGTTGCCTTATCTACTTTAGTTATCCTTTGTGTAAACTTTTATCAAAGTTGTAGCCATCTAATCGGACTGTTTATTCCAAAAGTAAGTATTTATCATCAAATCGTTAATTGTTAAAAGAATTCAAAAGTACTATAGCAAAACGTGCTATAGTACTTATAATTCCATTACATTTGTTTAATTTTATTATTATTATTATTAATAAAATTTAAGTTTAATTTTAATATATCTGTAGACAGATTTTAATTATTATTTAATTATTTTAGTAATTTTAATTATTTCTGTAAACAGAAATAATTAAATTAAACAAATACAATAAAAACTTTATAACACTAGCATTGGGTAAGTCGACAGAGACAAACGAATACAAGTGATGCACGGCCGTAAAAAAAATAGTTACAAATTAAATCTCCCAATTAAGGGGTTCACGGATCATTTTGTCCAAGTCCACGAAAATCAACACGACAAGCATGCTAAGCCTGCCGTGACCTATTCTAGTATTATTTACGCATCTTAATATAAGTTATTACCTACAGGTTGTTTATTTTGTGCTTCATTAGCATGAATCTTAATTTACGTGTACATCATTTTAGATCAAATTTATTTTATGAAAATAAAGGTTAGATTAAAATTAACGTTTCATATAGACTATAATTATTATATTAAGGTCATTGACTCACTTTGCATTGTAGTTGTGATTTAATTAAAATTAGCCCTGCCGACTTTAAATTATTTTCAGTTGAGGACTTTAATTTTAATGCGGCTAAAACCCTGACGTTCGTTAAGAGTCAGTATTATTAAAGAAAAATTTGATATTACCAGATCAGGAGGTTAAAATTTATGAATTAAGAGAAAATGCTTGTACATACTTTTACATACAATAGATTTATAGATTATAAAATTAAATAAATGAAAATTAAAACTCCAAACTCGAGAACGTTTCTGCTACTATTACCACCAAAATGTTTAAAAAATTGGAGAATCCAAAAGTGCACGACTCCACGCGTATTATAGTACAAGAGAATAAAATAAGCGACAATTAGAAAAATAATGAATTTGAAAAAATTTTTAAACACTTTTGTTAAGTTATTTACATCCAATTGTGAATCTAAGCAACCTTTTTTCGATTGTACAAAACAAAGATAATATGCAATGCTTCGATAGCAAGTAACCCACCTTCACCCTTTGCCACCACAAATAATAGTTACTCTGTTTTATTTATAAATAATACATGATATAAATAAAAATTATTTTTAATTTTTCTACCATTTTTGTAAATTAAAATATTAGTCATTTTAAAATTGCTGTCAATATATGGTATTCAGTCGCTATTTGTCTGGATAATCCATCTATAGTTCACTAAATGTGAATTAAAATAAGCAATAAAAAATATAACTTTTGTCATAATTATTAAGCACCGAATCAGCATTTGTCATGAACCATATTTTGAATATCGAATATTTAAAAATGGATGAAAAAACTCATGAGAAGTTTTTAATGTTTTCTGAAACGAAATATTTTATGATTCTCAGTAAATATCTGAAAACCATCATACTATCGTCAAAGATATAATACATATACATTTTATACACAAAAATATTTTAGTCATTATAATATTGATTGGAATAATGATATATATCTTTATAGTTCAAAGCTACTTTTGGCAAAATCTTTATTAAATTTTATCGTCTACTTTGAATTAGTGTTTTCGCTCCTCATTGTGATGAGTAGTTCTGATTCTGTTCTTTCCATTTGTTTTCATTAAATTCAGAAATGCAAGTGTTATATAAATCTATTAAGTCATATATCATGTACATGGTCTTTCCATGTACCTTATTTGATATGTATAATCGATTACTTATGATTTTATAACAACAACAGCGTAGTAATGGGCATTATTAGTAATAAGTAGTGTTAAAAACGATGTTTACGTGTTTTTTCTTGTAGTGGCGCCACCTGGAGGTGTAAAGAATTAACAAAATAAACAGTCGATGCAGAAACGAGAAAAAGAGAAAGAACTATACGCATGTGCATGTAATAAGAAAGAGAGATGAAACAGTGACAATTTTTACAAGAGAAAAACTATATAACTTGTTCCACTTTCATTACTAACCTTTAAACGATTGCGAGTTCAATAACAAAAATCAATAGGGATCCTTCTTAAAAAATATGGAAATTTATTTAATACAGTTTATCTTAATCCATTGTTTCTATTTCTCTAAATCGTAAAGTTCCACCGACGCACAGAGCAACGGACGGCGGTACACATATTTTTCAATTACAATTTTTTATGTTATCTAATATTCTTAAATCAATAAGAAAATTAAATATTCTTATAATTTTATGTTTCTAGTTATTTAACCATTAATAATAAAGTGGATTTAATGTTTAGTTTGAAATATAAGAACGAAACTGAAATAAATCCATATATTGAGAGCAGAGCACTCTCACACGCTGCGTGTTGTGAGTCGTACAATAACAAAATCATTAATTTTAAAGCATTGATAACACATTAAATATAGCAAGGAGACGGATAGTAAGTTCTAAAAGTATGCAAAACTGGAATACTATAAGGCAATATATCATGTAATACACCCATCTGATCCGGCAGCTCGAAGATTGTATCATCCCAGATCGCTGATGTAAATGAGCTACCTGTAGAGTTAATCGCCTTGGATGTGAAATGATACTCCCAAGCGACAGATTTGGCATCGCCCGTTTAGTTTGATTTATTACACGGTCGCCGGTGGCGCTCGGATCGCTTATAATGCACAATAGGTTAATTAATATGGTCTTGACGCGATTCAAAGGCTTTAACCGATACTTGATCTATTTGTTTATAGCGACCCATTACAGGACGGTTAATTTTAGTTGAGAGCGTTCTGAAGATTGAATATTGAACTGTAAATTGGGAGGATTTTCCTGTGAGAATAGTGTAGAAAGGTGAAGTAGGTAGTGTATGTATAATACATAATTTTTTTAAGTAGACATCCTTCCTTATTTTAACAGCACCAAACTAGTGAATAAATTAAAATATTCAAAATATGTTCTTCTTTAATGACGTCATCATACACGAAATCTTATGATTATACATTACCATGTGGCTTGAATGTAGCTTGTTTTTACACAATATTTTTTAATTGATGCATCTATGTAAGACCATTTTTCTTTTTATTTTCATAAACCTTATTTATATCATCAGGATACTTGAAATATAATATATATTTATAAACCAGTGATTTTTATTAACTTAAGTTTCGATACGAATTCACAATATCAACTTTTGAATATTTAACCCGTCAATTTATGGACTACTTACTACTCTGTGGTTGACTCCATAGTTTTTCTTGTTTTACCTTTCTAATACATGAGGGTCGTTGTGAAAATTCGTATATATATATGACAGATATTCACCCCAGATTGCCCGATATCAATCTTTGCCACGCCCGCAAATCGAGTTGATAAAGTTGATATCTTATTAATGTCAGATCGGTTACATTCAAAATATAGTAATAAAAGTATAGAATTAATTCATATATAAGCACACGGAAAAATACAGCATACATTTTGTCTATAAATAGGTTTAGATACGCTAGATATAGGCAAATGTATTTTCAAAACGAGGTATTATCATTTTAATAACTCGATTTAATCATTTATTTATCGTACTGCATAAAGAAATTCTGAGTTACAGGATTTTCTGTGTTGAATCTGCTTTGAAAAATCTCGTGTGAGCCCTCAGATATAATCAGCCATCAACTGCACGCCCCATCTTTCTCGGCAACGATTTTCCATGACTTTTATCTCTTGATGGAAGCACTCTCCTTGCTCTTCCTTAAAATCTGAAGAGAATCCGGAAAATGATATATATTGTTGCAGATATGATGTGTATATTTGAAATCAAATTTCAATTAAATACGACTAACACTTTGATGTGATTTAAAAGATGCTATAATGAATAAAAACGCACAAAAGTGGTAGAGCCATGCTGTAGTCAATCGGAACGAACATAGGCCGGATCGAGTTTAGATACCACACTCTCACAGAATACGGATGTGAGTGGCAGTTACCGTTGTTGCGTTTGGTCCAGTAAGTTCCAGTGATCAACTCTCTCCTCTCACCCTACTCCCCTATCTATTCAGCAACCCACTCCCCTCCTTCGTATATACTATTCCTATCTAAGAAACCGGCAACGCACTGGTGACTTTTCTGAGGTTGCAGTGTCAATGGACGCCGGTGATGACCAAGTTTTTGTGGCTCCCACGTTCGTATGTACCTCGACTTGCTAAAAAGAATGTATATATTTCGACAGACTACTAAATTAAACTTCGAAATATGAAACCCGACGCGATAATGCTATATACTCAGCAGAAATACAAAAAAATAAAACATTTAAATCAATAATTATATACTGAAGTAACTGGTTTATCGAATAAGATGAAATCCTGTAGTATTTTGAAATTCAAAGCTGCTCAAACAGATTCGACATTGCAAAGTTGAAATAACAATTTTTTTAATAAAATAAATTTATTATAAAATAACTTTTCTACACGGAAATCGATAAATTCTATAGATAATTTTATGATTTTAATACAAGACACTCTAAAAACCGTTTTGTGAATTAAGCATTTTAATTTCTCAATATAATGACATTATGTCATTATACATAAAATGTTATGTTCCCCAGAAACCACCACCAATTTTAAAGCCTATTAAAATATATGGCGTTTAGTTATCGTCTTTTTACTTTTGGTTCCTATTGCATTTTTGTCATCTACAAAATTGTCAAAAAATTATATTAGTTTAGAGATATCAAAATCAAAAATGATTTTTAACTCTAAAGTCTAACAGTCTCTTTAAATGGTTTATTTGCATAAAACAAAATTAAACCTCAAAGTTAACTTCTTGTTAAAATACTAATTCTCTATTTATTAAGTACAAAAATATTTAATTGTATAAAAATACTATTTAAGATTTTCTTTTATTTTCAATACCTACATTAGATCCTGGAAAGTAATTCCTTTCCTAAAGATCACGAATGTAAAATGTTGTTACACTACTAATTTCATTTTAATTTTTACCCTTCTAAAAATTATTTATAATCTTCTTCTAATAAGATTTGCCTTTAAGGGTTTTAAATCTAAGTAAAACAATATATATATGTATATGTGTGTGTGTGTATGAAACGCATGCATACTTAAAGGACAATTTTATATACATATATATATATATATATATATATATATATATATATATATTAAACATGCATAAAATACTTATTGAAATATGTAAGTTTCTATATTTGTCGTGGTATACAGGAAAGTTAAAAGATGTATTCCTTGAAAATTTTCATCATTTGCTTCAGATTAGTTGTATAAATTTAATTATATAAAACTTGAAATCTGACTTACGACGACATCACAGTAAAATAAAACGCTCTGTCGCAAACTCCATAGGATCTGATGAGATTATAAAGTTTTATATTATCTAACCGTAGAAGTTTGTAATCTGCTCTCCTGAGAAGGGGACCACCTAACGTTAACTTAGAATGCTTCCTGAAAACGATTAAGTGATTACCCGCAATTACGTCACCGAAATCAAGCTTGACGCGCTTATCCAAATCGAAGCACCAAATCAGGCTTTAGTTTAGCGTACGGGATCCCAATTTACAAAATGGATATATCACATTGATATTTGTAAATATGCAGTTCAATACAGGATTTCAAAATGTGTATTCGTTGTTATAACGTCATTCGTTTCTAAAACTCATACAAAAGGAAGAATTTTGGAAATTTTAAAGAAGAAATCAAGATATTCGGTTTTCGTGAAAATGTCGTACAAATTAGCCTAGAATCGACATCAATGTACAAGGACTGGCTGTTGACCTATTAACAATTTTTGTGAAACTTTTCACCGTTTTCCAAAACTCCTTATATCGTTAAATGGACTAAGTAATTATTTATCTTCACATGCCTATTATAAACTTTTAAGCGAGTCGCTAAAGAGGCATGATACGCTTTTTGATATCTATTTTTCTAAACCAGTAAGCGCTCGTAGTACCATATTATAAGCGACTTTGCACTTTCCTTCATTATTTGCACCAACTAAAATTATTACAATAAAATAATTCCAAATTCAACTAAATCTGCCACTACGTTTACAAAAGTCCAAGTAAATAATAAATTATCGTTTTCAATTGAAATTAAAGCAATAAACTTATGACCTGGTGTCCGTTATAAACAATGATTTCATGTACGTGAATTTACGTTTAATTTTTTCATATTCTTCAAAATATACTTTATAAATGTTTAATACACACACTGACCTCCTCATCAGAAACACTAACATTTTAGGCCATTACTTATTCAAGTGGAAAAGAGAAACGTTTGAAAAAAAACCTATTCTTTAGTATTCTCTCTTTCGTAGCAAACGGGAATGGCGCGTGATAAAAAACTTAATACACAGAATTTACATAAATAATTTCCAATTTATTCTCGTTCCTTTTAATTTCGCCCGGCGGCCGGTAGAGCGTCCCGCCCGCCCCGCGCCCCTGAAGAATGGTCGTAATCAAAACGGAAACACAAAAGAACGGCGATCAATTATGAACGCCTCCGTATTAATTAATCAATTAAGGCGATCCTCACTGAATTTTTGCCTGTCGGCCGTCGCATCGCAGCCGGGCAAATTGTTTTCGTTTACCTCGTTCGGGGGCGGGCGGCGCCCATCGATTAAAGTCGGACCGGAGTGTCTCCTCTCCGGGCGTCAATTACGACGCCGGCCGAGGGATTAATTGTCTGACGTCTTAAGCCGACGATGCGCCTTTTATTTATGCACTTTAAGTGGATTGATTTTCCATTAATTAAGCGACAGCGCCCTTACAGATCTTTTTTAAACTTAAAAGCCCCACGCTAAGAGCTCCGGTAGGACGTCGCGGCTTTTGTTTTCCCGTCAACCGACGTCCGGATAATTCAGATGCATTTTTTAATATAATTAGTTCTTAAGCGAAAAATAATGCAAAATTCAGCTTTTGTATGCCAGTTAAGAATAAAATTGTTGTAAACAGCTGTATTTGTTGCTCTTTATCGCGAAATATGGGATATATTTCTAAAAATTTAATAAAACTTTTTGAAAATATAACCCTGTTCTGGTGGTTTTACCGTTCAGGTAGTTAGTTCACATAGGTGTTGTAAGTTTTTCAGCTTATGTTTGCTTTACGTTGAAAGCAACAATGCTAAAATCTTCGGAACCATCGCCAACTTATTGTGCAAGTTGGCGATGGTTCAATTTTTAACCTAACTAACCTTGTACAAGGTTATTGATTACTAGGATAACTGATTTTACATGATGTTCGCTGACAATGTTTCCCTTTTCGTCGGTCAGTGATGCTATAGTTTGCCTAAAAATTGACTTAATCCTGTGGTGTCAATTTTGTAACAGCTCATTCAATATTAACCCATGGCTAATCGCCATTCGCTCATATAAAACCATGAGCCGATAATCGATCAGTGCTATGGCACTGATTTCACAAGCATTGCCAATATATGTATTGGCGGTGCTTGAGTGACGACCAAAATGGCTAGAGCAATGAAAAGTACAAAATATTGAATTGAAATGAATATAAACTTCTGAAAAACTAGGGTTGTTACATTTATCCTCCAGTGCAATAAATTGACACATCAGTGACGAGACTAAGTCATCAGTAGATAATTTGTAATTCAGTTTATTTAATTAAAAAAAAACATTACAAATTGAAAATCCATTTGGAGAATGGAGTTGCCTAACTTCTTACTGAATGCTTAAGCAAAAACATTTTCGTGTTCGTTCGTGATAACTCTAATGAGTCTGACCTTTCTTTCACGTTCAATGAACCATCAGATTAGATTTACCTGATATGTACGTGAAATTAACGAAAATTATTTGTCAGGTGCTAATGTATGTGGTTATCAAACTGATAAGTAACCGACAAACAACCTTTCAACAAAGGTTTACATGCGAAGAGCTTGCCCTCATATATTAAAAACATATAAACAAACACTATATAGAAGTTAAAATTAAATTTCAACAGTTTTATGTTTATCCTTTCCTATTTTTGTTATTAACTGAGATATATTTATTGCTTATTCATATCAACAATGAACTACGCCGTTTGTTTAAAATCAAATACAAATCTAATGGAACATTGGTATTCTTTATAATAATATTTTAATTGATGCTTATAATAAGAAAGTAGAAAAAATCTGTACAGTAAAGATATTTGAAAAATTGCTCTGGGGTGTATTAAAAATGCTGACAGGATACATTTCAATGGTTTTACATTTTTATATGTATATTTGTGTAGTTGTTCCCGAATTCCGCATAAACTACTAGACAGAATTTGATTAAATTTGGTCTGGTAATAGTTTGTACTCTAAGTATATACAAGTTTTTCATCACATTTCATTTTTTTAAATTTATTTGTATTGTTAACAGAATTGGAATTTAAATTGAGATCAAAACGGATTCAAAACGGCCAAATATTGATATCGGCTCTATTTCTATTAGTAAAATACACTCTTTAAATTTATGAAATGCATAATTTAAGAGATATCTTAAAATTACTAAAAAATAAAAAATATTTCTTATCTGTAAATAAGGAGCGTAATATTTTGAAAAGTATACGGGAATATAGAACCTAAGTCATAATTTGAAAATCAGTCTTTAAGTTTTAAGGTGCACACAAAACAGTCGTAAGAAAAAATCATGTATACAAATTCTTGCTTAAATGCACCTCGAGGGCTAATACCGATGGTTAATAGTACGGAAGTCTTTACGTAGTCCAACACTTACTAGGCTTGTTATTTTATTCAAAGTGGGAGCATATAATTTAAACAAAGTATATATTATTTATGTACATTACTACTACATTCAAATATATTCAGCTTACAAATGTTTACTATCTTAAGCTTATAGAATATTTCCATCATATTATCCTTCAAATAATAGACCCTATTTTCTATTTAAAACCCTTTTGTTTGCGGAATTTCTAAAAACGGGTCGACAAGAGCTTCACCGTAACGCTAAGGACATAAGAAAAACGTGCCTTATCAGCGTTTGATATCTACTTGTATGGATTCACGGCCTTGCCGCTGGCTGGGAAATTTCTTTCAAGTTTTTCGTACCGTTTATTTATTCCATAAGTACGTTGAGGGTTATGCTTGTTTCCATTATAGAGCTGAAATTACTCCATGGTAATTCCATGGCAATTAAGGATTGCGATTAAAATGTACATTTAACCGAGATAATTTGAAATCGTTGAAATCGACGTTCTGCATTTGAGTTATCGATATAACGACATAATTGAGTACTGTATTTTTAAATATAGTTATTGAGAATCCTTCTTCACGTAGGTTGACTGCTGCTAAGGTGCGCACTTTATATATACATCCTTCTATTTTCATGATTGTGTAAGAATACACCAAATACACAGCCTACCTTTTTATTTAACCTGATAAAGGCGCTAGAAACGGGACCTTCAGCTTATCCGTTTTCTTAGTAAAGACCTACTAGCATGTGAATGTGTTGCGAAAATATAAACCTTTCCGTTTTAGATTTCATAAGTAAAACAAATAAATGTAAATATTATTCAAGGTAGAAATATTTTAAAAATCTGGCGCTAGTATGGCTGGCTGCTAGGTATAAATGGCTGCTAGAATAAACGTAAGTAAGTAGTTTACTTGCGTCATTAGGCTTCAGAAACATGGATATACGAGACTGATCAAGAAAAATCAGACTCGTTTAGAAACGGGTAAAATTTTCTCTGTTAATAAAATCAAAGCAGGAGATTGCCCAATGATGTAAAAGCCCCTGGCAGGCTGCTTACGCTAAACAGGCTATACAGGTTAGACATGTCATCGCAAGCAAACAAAGTCGTTAGAACGTCTGCAACTTGGTCTGGGAATGCGTAAAATAATGCGATCTGCGTGGAATAGTTGGCGATGGCTCTAGCTGCTTTCCAGCTACGTCCAGAGTCGAAAATC
>BGZK01002729.1:0-44376 GCA_005406025.1 Eumeta japonica
AAACTGTTGCAAAACTGCTATTAACGTATAAAAACACGAAAAACACTCATGAAGCGAAGTATCGAGACAACTGTTTACTTGCGTGTGACGTCACCGGAGTGTCAACCAATAATAGGCCGTTCATGTTCCAGATAAATTTTAAAAAATATTACAATTAATTTGCTTTATTTTGTTTAAAATACACATGTTTTACATCAAAATAAAGTGAAATATATTTCTTTATAATATAATCTTTTAGGATGACCACAACTTATTGTATATTCTAAATGTTGTCAAATAGCCTATGGAATCACAATAATTATTTTTTAGTTAAATTTTAAAACATACCACTATTTTTACATCATGGACATTGGACACACTCGTTTGTGGAACAACTTTAGACACCGGTTATGATCGTTTCGCGACTATTTGTTTTTCCAACTACGGAATACACATGCTTTGATTTTAATAATTCTTTACCTTTTTTATTATTTCGATCATGTAAAATATTTTCTTTCTTCAACAATAAAACACTAGCGAGCGTTTACTTTAGCGATAGTACTGCCTCTACGCACGGTCCCTATTGCTTCTCAACTACAAATATTACTACATGACATAAACTACAGATGACACTACGTAAATAAAATATGTATCTAAAGATTTATTGTTGGGAATGGAGATAAATAGCTTATCCCGTAAGAAGTTATCATATTACTACGGCAAACGTGAAAGAGGTCAAGCAAAGCTCGGCAAAATTATTATACAAATATTTAAAGTGCAAGCATTCATTCTGTTTGCCACTTATCTATACTACTAGGTACATAAATCTGTAGGTTCTGTATGTATATACTAATATGTAACTTTCTGTAGTAATTTTATTGCTAGTTTGTTATATATAGATGGGCAAATCTGACCTTTGAATGAAATATGGGGCACACACGCGAGGTTTAGTTAGGACAGGCTCTGATTTGATTAAAATACTGAGACGAAGTCTGGCCAGAGGGAGTAATAACTCCACCTGGATAAATATTCGTCTTATAACTTATTGACATAATTCTACTATTTTTAAATTTTTGTTTGCTGTGTCCTTTTATAATATAAAAACGGTTTGACCGATCTTGATGACAATGTTATACAGGAAAAACATGCGATTGCGCAAATAACATGCTATAAATGATTTCGATAGTTTACATGATAACCATAAAAAAATTTGAACATTGTTTTTGTATATCTTTGGGAGCCATATTATTACTATAAAATTGTCTGTGGGGAGTGGGCATTGGGGTTGTGTGTGTGTGTGTGTGAAATCGCGGGTATATTCGGGTCAATAAAAAAAGGCATTCCTAAATTTTAATTTAAGCCCAACGAAGCGAGTGAAAAACTAGTGTTGTATAATTTTCATTTTAAGCAAGTGTCGCTCGCGGCGTACATTTCACACTGTCACTTAAGCACAATAGCAAATGACTTATAGCATTGCTATGTCGATTTTAGGCAGTCCTATTATGGATTACTAGGCAACGCCTCTCATTGTTTCAAATATTATCCTCGACTTAACCTTGAATTCAATCCGGTTTCCGAAAAATACACGGTTGTTTGATATTAATTTGCTTCTATCACTTTAAACAACACCATTTGAAGTGTAACTAGTCAGTTTTTGAAACAGACCATGTATAAATAAGAATAATATAATTATTTTTAAGCTATACAGCTTTTAAGATATAGCTGAAAAAACACATGGACAGACGAGACGCAAAGTAGTTCGTTCCTTAATATTAGCGTTCTAGAATTATCTTACAATAATTTAAGTTTCGAAATATTTTTTTTTATGTAAAAAGTAAAATTATTTTATGTCCTATTGTAGGACATAATCTATCTTCACGTGAGGCTTTATTCAATGCCGTTAAACGTCGATTGTAAGTAAAGAAAAAACATTTATATACTCAACTTTCATTAGAGCTATACTGTCTTCTGCCCAATTCACTGAGCATAAACTTTATAATTATTTTATGATTGAAATTTGCTAACGGTTTCCAATTACCATTTTTATGTTATTTGTACAATAGTATTTCTTTACTTGTATCCTATTCCAGGGCATAATTCACCTCTATACTAAATTTTGTGACAATCCATTCAGTGTTTTGAGTGTAATCAAAGGACGAAAAGAAATATATTTTCATAACTATAATATAGATAAAGATAAATACGTAACATTCAAGTAGTCATGTATTTATCTTTTTCGTTTGTAACTTTTTTTATTATGCATTGACAACTATAGCAAACATAATACTACTTATTAAACAAATTTAAAGATTTGTCCTTTTAATAATACACAATGTTTTTAGTTAAAATATATAATTGAAATATTTTTCCATTTAAACATTAAATAATGTACCTTAAATAACTAAAAAGTTATAACAAAAGATAATATAAAAAATAGGTAGTCAATTTTTATTAATGTCATATTTAAATATTCTAGCTGTTTTATCACTTGATGTAGTTAATAAAATGTTTTCTTGGGCATTATAACAGAAATCAAGAATTTCAGAGGTATGGCCTGACAGGAGGAAGTTCCTTTCACCAGATTTCCCTTCATAGACCCTCAAACACCCATCGAGGCATCCTGTCACTAAATTGTTTTCAATCCAGATCATTTTTGTGACACCAGCTTCTTCGTCTGATTTGGCACACTGATGACGGACCATTCTTTTAGCAACATCCCATATACTGACAGAGCCTTTCAAAGTACCTGTGATGACATTTTGAAATTAAAAACTTATAAAGTGATGTTTCAATTCTTTATTGATTGGATTCTAGTAGAAAAAGGACCAGTTCAGTGAAGCAATGATAAATAATTTTGTTTCAAAAACTAATGCAAAAATAAACAAATTTTATAGCATAAATTTCATGTAACTATGTATATATTTTTTTGTCTTTAATTAATGTTTGTCAATATTAAACCACTGTAAATATTTAATAGATAAATGATTTATCTTTTAAAAAAGTAGTGTATTACACAAAAGGTTATAATCTTTTTTTTAATTTAATCTAGTAATATATTCTTGATGTTTAAAATTTAGGGCTTACATATTATGATTTTGTCAGCAAGTAATAATAAACTTTATTAAGCTTTTTCTTATAAAAGAGATCTATCAAGTTCTATAGAATCATATCTTAGATTAATTTTAATTATCATTAACAAAAATTAATGTCAGATGAGTTACATATATGATAACAATGTGATAAGGGCATCGATAATGAATTTTAAAAATATTATACTGACTTAAAAATATTATTTTGTTTGAAATTATCATAATTATCATTATAAATTATAGTGTATAAATTATAAGGATTTCTAATGTAAGTCATATTTTTTTGCAAACACTGGAAAACATTTGTTAATTACAACTCTACCGCTCGATGTTTGCTATGATGTCAGAACTGTCTTACTTCACTAATATGAATATGATTTCTGATGTTGTAAATAAAAGATGAATGAAAAGATGTGTTTTAAGCAGTCAATGATTCACTAACATCTGCAGATATAAATGTACTGTTCTGAACATAGACTTATATGAAGAGGGATTGGAGAGTCCAGAACTCTACCCTCCTAGTCTATACAAAAATGCAAATAATCACTGCATGCCTAGCTTTTCAAGTCCCCGCTATAAAATAGTAGTCAAGCGCCATGCTTGATTAGATTCTCCAATGTAAAAGTTATATTCGGTCAGGGAAAAAGTTTTTTCATATTACATATGTAAAAAGTTGCAGTAAAATCTCTTTGGTTGTACTGTATGTATCTGGCTAGCTTTGATACCATTAATAGATGACATTTTAAAGAAGAAAAAAAGGAAAAACAGTGTCCCACAAATTTTCTATTGTTTTTCTGTACACCAAAATGAGTGAAACTAACATAAAAATTTATTAAATTTTGAAGTTTTATCATAAAAAAGTGAAAAATGCGACATAAGCCGCGAAAAAAAATTGTGATGTTTATGGATCTAATGCAGTGTCGTAAGTGCAGTACAAAACTGGTTCAAGTGGTGCTTGTGTATGGTGGGATTAGAGCAAGAAGTAAAATTCAAGAGACATGTTCAAGAACGAACTATCAACAGAATGAACTCAAACTCCCCATGTATTGTATCTTTTCTTAGGGCACCATTTGCAAATGACTCGGTTACAATTATTTATTTCATTTTGTTATTTGAATGAATATATTGATAATAAATTTAATATAATTGATGTTACAATAGATAAAATAATTTCTTTATATTATTTAATAGATAATGCAGTTATTATTACCTTATAATGTAATTATAAGGTAACATAATAATAGGTAATACCTACAAGAATATCACTTTTATCCAATCAGCACACCATAACACTTTTAATTCCTTAGGTGTTTTTTTAGTAATGAGTATTTTAATAGCAAAATTAAAATGTATGCAGTTTTTAAATTATATTTCATAATCATCATAACTTTACTTAAGGTGATAAATGGTGAATCTCGTTAATATAATAAGGAATATTTAAGTAAATGAGGTATTTAAAATTTATTTACCAAGAGCTAGGTATCCTAGTTTAGGATCTTTTGAAAATGTCACAGTTTCTAGTTCATCATCTGTTTCTAGGTGGCCCACTATTTTTCCATTATGACTTGTCATTATTACTGCTTTACCTGCAATGTGATTTCTAAATTACAATAACTATATCTTTCGTAACATTGATTTCAAACAAAAGTATATTTAATTAAAAAACATTTTGTATGGTTTAAATATCCACTATTTTAAATACCTTCAGTACTAATGGAAACTATAACATTATTATCAGGATCAACATCCACAGCAGTTATTAGGCCATTGTGTACACCTGGTGGAATTTGATGCAGAACTGTGCAAGCTTTTATATCCCATAGTTTGACGCTTCCATTTTCATACCCTGCTACTAATCTTACTCCATCTGTAAGGAGCTAATAAATGAAAAAAAAATTAAAAAGTATATAAAGACAAGAAATATTGGGAATCAGAGATATAGACTACTTTATATTATATTGTGGTGATATTCATACATAAATGTGCAAATAATTAATTATTATTTTGTTATTTATAAATTTATAATTGAAAGTGTGTTTTCCACAATGGACTTTCATTTTCGCCCTCACAATAAATCTTTATATGACATTTTAACACAATATAAGACTAAAAAACTAACCTCGTATTTATTGCGTAATAAGAAAATATTTAAATCTCTGGTATACCAAATACCAATTTCTTTAATTGAACACACATCATTTAGTTAATACATTGGGAAAAGCATTACTCTAATACCAACTAACTGTATGCGAGAAATGCTTGAAACGACAATCTTTGAAATAATGATGTCTGAAATAACTACAATGCCCAATTATATGGGTGTACACATCAGAAAAGTGATATTCCATCTTTCAATTAAAGGTAACTCATAGACCACTGAGTGCAAATTAATTGATGGGTTTTGTATCTCAAACCAAGTATTTCAAGTGCTTGCTCCAATTCTTTTTAAACATATTATAAGTTGTTGATCCTTGGCATTAAACTTATTCTGCACCAGAATTAAAGATTAGTCATTGACTCCCAATCTGAAATAATTACAGGTCCCATGGTTGCCATTGTAGTCAGAAAACCTAATGACGATCTCCAAGAATGTACAATTTTTTTTTTACTAATAACCTACCAATACAATGATTTCAAATAACTTAAGATTAAAATTGAAGTTGAAATTTTTAATATAAAACTATGGCATAGTCGTTTTTTCCAGAGTGCTTGATGGAAAGGTAAGTAATGTGTTTATCGAACTTTATATGTATGTATATGTATTTGTTCCTATTGAAAATTCAATAGGGTGACGACGATGCCATATTGTGAAAAAGAAAAAAGTGATCATCGACAAAATATGTCAAGTGGGGTATCACTGAATAGGTCTTCAAAAACCAACTTTACATTTCTGTAATCATCTTCCAGTTTCAATAACCATTTAGGACTTTTAACAACTAAAAGTTGTTTATAAACTTTACTTAATACAGTACAAGAAGAATAATCTAATTAAGAATAAAAAACTAATAAAATACATACAATATTAATAATTAATTAATAAAAGAAATTTACCACTATTACTAGAATGAGACATGCCATTGACACCACCAATAACAAGAAAGCAATACTATGATATTATAGACACAGCACTAAAAATAATAAATAAAGAACTAAAAAAATAAAAAAGTCCCGAATGCTTAAAAATGAACTGAAAAGTTGGAAACAAGAAAATCAATCAAATAAGATAAATATTTGCAGTCGGAGATAAATATGTTGCAAGAGTTGCAGTAAAGAAACAAGTCTGATGCTTTCCACTGAAAATATATATCATATTTGATTAGATGGTTTTCTCACTTGTTTCCATTCCTTTCTGTTCACTTTTAAGTAGTTGAGTTTTTTTCATTTTTCAGTTATTTCTATTTCAGATTTTCATAAATATTGGTCACTATTGTTTATTAGAGGCAGTGCACTCCGCTGCAGTTCTATACAAAGAAATAGGTTTACAAACTTAAGGTGTTTCTTTTTACAAAACTAATATTGCCAAATTATATCTATTGATTAAATACAATTTGTATTGCTATTTATTTACTAATGTATTGGGACCTTGAATAAGTTCTCGTTGTTTCTTCAAAGACGGCAGTAGTAGTACTTAAGCAGTACTTATTAAGACCTACGCAAAGTCACATGCAAATAAATACAATATGAAAACAAAACTGGTGTTTCTGTGGTCTCATTGCAACGAATACATAGTTGTCTACTAATGACTTGCATTTTACAATCAAGTCTATTGCTATCTCAAAATTAATAAATATGATTATTTATATATATTTACAGTAAAATTAAATATTTCATTGTTTTTATACAGTTTAACTTGAAATAAGTATCTTAGGTAGTAATAATTACATAAATATTGCCTGAAATAAATTGTGCAGATATCATTTGAAGGTTTGTACATACCTTTCCACATTCCACTTTAATATTTTGGCCCTGAAGTAACTTTATCTCACCAGATGGTATTTTAAACACATATATGTCTCCTGAAGCAGCCCCACAAATAAGGACTCTAGCTGCAAAATGCCAAAAACCCCATGTTAAGTCCTCCGATTCATATTCAAACTCGACAATCCATTGTTGGTTATCATCTAAATTACACTTCCATACTTTAATCATCCCACTTAAGTCTGCAGTAGCTAAGTATATGCCATCAAAACTAAAACCAACAAACATAACAGAATCTTTATGACCCCCGCATTCCATTATGATATCTCCTGTATTGACATTCCAAACATATGCCTTATCATCTTCTCCTCCAGTAACAGCCACTTTCCCTGAAGGGTGCAAATCACAACAGAATACAGATCCATCATGTTTCCTGAAAACCAATTGAGCATTATCCTCCACGTCTCTTGCCTCGTCTTCTTCCATGAGGTCTTCATCATCCAATTCCACTTCCTCCAATTCTTCTAAATCTAGAATATCTTCTTCCATCTCTGATATATCATCTCCGTGAATAGACGAGGGTGGAGTATCTTCTACAATTTGTCTCATTTTGTCTGCAATAAGAAAAAAAAATAAGCACGCGTTTGACAATCATGTAAAGGATGTAATACGAGTTTAAATATCTTCAGGTGTATATATTGACCCTGTTTCACAAATAAAATAAAGTTTCTTAATATATTTGATATTGTAAAAACTGTAACAATTATTTAAAAAGTCGGGAAACCGCTAAATAACTGAGATTATCATAATAAATTTACTAGAATATACCTTGAAAATCACGAAGTTGTATCAAATCTATGATTTAGGAACTGAACATCAACTCATGAACCGAATTAAATAATTTGCTATATTCTTTCCCAGGTACCTCGTGACCTTCCGACTTATTTACATCCACAAAGCATGCCATAACCTACGCTATTAACAATAGAGAACTGTCATTTTAACGTCTCATGCGCGACCACATTGATACATTTGCTTCAATGTAAATATCGGGGCCAAATTAAGATCATCTTTGGACAGAATGTGAACATTGCTTCAATCACCTTCCAATGTCTAACACCGACGCAAATCGAGTCGATTTTTGAAACAAGTTCAAAGGCGAGAGAAATAAAAGGGGAGTGCTTGTGAGGATTAAAAAAAATATCGCGTATGCACCACATACCACACATTGGTTAATCATTCGTCTCGAGTTGTGTGTTTTTTTGTTAATTAATTGTTTTAGTAATGACAACATCCTGGATCGAATGACCGAATGACCTTCATCTTCTTCAATGAACCGTAGTTTATTGAAGAAGATCAAGGAGAAGCAGCATTTAGAAAGTCGTTCTAAAATCGAATTATTTATTATTTCTTCATTGTCTATATAGATTAGATTATGTATTTATAGTTAAAAAAATGTTATCATACCATATTAAGCCACATGTGCTTATATAATTTCTAGTAGCAATTTTCATATTCCTAAGTATGTATATAAACTGATTTTATTTTTTTATTCTATACTGATTGTTTTCTCTTGATGCCTGCGATGCAACTCGGTTACTGCTGCACATGCGTTAAATGTTACGAAAGAATATATCCACTACTAATAATAATATCCACTACTACAATTTCTTATGAGTGACATCCTTTTTTTGATGGTTGCATAATATTCTTACAAAAAGTTGTAGTAAACTCAATGTATTGACATTTATATGTAGGTATATACATTAAAATAAAAATTTTCTTTCTTCTTTCATTATGGAATACCACCAATAAATTCCACACTAACAGAAACGTACGTAAATGTATACATTTAAAACGTGCGTAAGCCGCCAATGCAAACAAATTATCGTTCTTTATCTTTCGCTCAGCATGTTTATATAGGACTGATGCCAGTAAATCACTAAAATTTTTAATAATCAGTGATGTGTACGATCGATACTTTCAAATAGAAGCAATAAATAGATAAAAAGATATTCTTCATTTGACTCCTATGTATGTATGTACATTGTATAATGTATGTCGATACAGAGTTTGGGTTTATAGTAATTGGGTTCTTAAAGCTTAACAACTTGAGATGATGTATGGATTTAGTCGTCTTCTATATCCATAGAAGGACTGTGTTGCTAATAGTAAAATAGTCACCGTTTCGATTTTTACTCATAGAAGCTTATGGTGATACAGTGGAATCTCAATAACTCGAATGTCAAGGGAAATGCAAAAAAAATCGAGTCAACGAGTTTTCGACTTAACAAGTACTTCGAGATACATATGACTGTGTCGACAAGGAACAAACATAACGTTCACAGCTGTGTTACTTAGAAAGTTTCATGAATGTATTCATTCATTGCACGTATACAAGACAAAAACAATAGATTAGAAACGCCGAACCCGAACATTCATTTTGAAATTTATTGCTATTATTTCGGGGAATTCCAAGTAAGACGTCATTATATTTTACTAACTACGACTTACGGAGTCTTCTTTTTGAAATTCGAGTTATAGAGTATAAATATGTATTATTAATACTTCGTAGGGAGATAACATTTTGTTCGAGTTACAAGGTCTAAATAATTCGAGACGCGTATTTAGGGGTTCATCGGAAGAGAATGGCAATTTTTTTCGACCTACTGAGGATTTCGACTTAATGAGGTTCGAGTTATTGAGATTCCACTGTATTATTTATTAACAGACGCCATAATGTGATTTAGAGAATAACATTATTAGTTTAATTTTGCAAACGTGAAACTATAACGCTTATTACTGTTACTTTACTAGCCAATTCTCGTAAATAAGAAAAACATTGCCCGCTCTGTACCTCATCTTCTTCTTGGCAAATAGAACGCCATCTAGAATCTTTGAAAAAACATGCTTCTCTCAAAGATTTAAAACACTGCTTTTTTTGACTTCTTTACACATTTCTTACTCCATTTCATATGATGTGTGTAGTTTTAGTTAGTTTTTTTTCCTTTTTTAGTTTAATTTAGTTTTCTTTCTAAGTCCATATTTAAGCTTTTCATTACAACGCTATAAATAAATTAAAAAGGAAAAGAAATTAAATAAATTAGAAAATGAGAAAAAAACTCTGTACGAAAAATGAATTGACTCAAAAATTTTATCGAACTGTAATTTACTTTTTGACCAAAACGAAATATCCAATGACATTAAATTTTCTAAACACATAAAACGAAATTTAAGATGGAACTCAAACATTTACAACATTGTGTTAATTAGTGAAAAATCTTTTGTGCTTACTTTTTAGCAACGCCACATGGATTTCGTTCTAGCCGTGTTGTTACTATTTAATTATTACAACATAAACTACACGACGAAATGCCCATAAAAATTATTAAAATTGCACTACATATAAAATCTGAAGTAACTGCCTGCCTTCTTGAAGTAATCTGCCTTTTTAATACATTAAAAAAGCAGATGATAGTTAATATAAATATCTATAACCTTATGAAGAAAAATGAATCGGAAAATGTTGACGATAAAAATAATACTTTAATTCGTGTTTTATTTTAATCGTCTGTAAATTTTAAACTAAAAGTTTTGTACTAATAAGACGTAATAAATATAACAATATACGTGAATACTTTCGACACTTGTTTTATTTCTATTAATTAAATATAAAACTACCTTTATTCACAAGAAGAAGTCTGGCAAGTGAAACATAATACTGATGATCGATATTCCATTTAGGATTTTTTTATATGGTCACACTAAACTTTTCTAAAATGGTAGTACAGGCTATTGTTTAGTGTATTTGTTAATCGCTATTACATATGCCATTTTTGTTCCTACATTCTAATAATACTTTTGTTCTTTTCTCAATATACGAATTCTATTTTTTAGGAAACACTATAAGCGTTTAAGGACTATTTATAAATCTAGTGCCTGCATATTTTGTGATCATTTTGTTAAAGATTGTTATAACATATAGTGTTATAACAATCTTTATATTAATTAATAATTGACTATGAAAATAGTTTTCTATACTATGATTAATGATACCGGGCTACGATATTTTAAGTTTTCTGTTTTTATTAGTCTCAATTTACCTTATTGAATTCGAATTAAACATTTTCTTTTTTTTTTTGTTGGTCCTTTTCTTTCTTCAGGGGTTGGCAACATTGTTAAGAAGTGACGTATGACGTTTTATATGATAATCTTTTAATCTGTGGTTCAATCAATCAAGGTTTCATGGCATGCATAGAATAATAATGTTTCGTTTTATTATGTAAATGAAACTGTTGTTTTTCTTTAAGTATTTATTCACTGTTTTTAATTTTAATGAGAACAATGAATTCTTTTAAAGCAGGTATCTATACCGTTAAAGTTATCAACACAATTATTATTTTTGGTTAGTTATTTTTATAACTTACAAGAAATATGATTTTGTATTTCAGCATTATTACAATTTCGATTACCTTTGTTGGAATCCCGTCGTTTTCGAGGTAAAATTAATATTCAAAAACCACGTAAACCACATTTTGAAAGACAACTTTTAATTGATATCTCAAAACCTATATTTGGCACTCCTAAGAATAATTTGCCTGAATTTGATTTATGTACTAAAGGAAAAACAAAATGGAAAAAAAATGATATTGACAATCCATTTGAAAGAATACTTGCAAGAGAATGCTTACAGTGGTTTAATACATCCAAAATGGTGGTGTTCTTGCATTTAAATCCAATAAAACAGCGTGATAAATTACCATTATTTGCTGAATTTACAAGAAATGATATGCATTTACGACAATATGGCAAAAAGATTGTACAAATGGCTACAAGTGGTACTCGATTTGAGCCTGTCAATCATTTATTTACGTCTCAACAAGAAATTTTATTTGGGCAACCTGAAAAAGTCCAAAAAATGTTTAAGATACTGAGAAAAGCACCTGAGCTAGTAGTTATGGGTAAGATAAAAATTTTCATATCCTCATATTTGATATTAGTCGTGAGAAAGTGTTTTAGTGAGTATAAATCTCACACTGTTCATTAAACAGTGTGTGTTTTGATTTGTTTTTCTAAAAAAGATTCACCTGCTAAGGCCTAATCGCGCATTCTATTCGAGTTTGAAAATAATAATGGAAGATTTACCACCAGCTTTAAGTTATGAATTTGCCCTTATATAATTCATCCTCTAAAAATAGTAATGGTACGATGATAATTATGGAATTTAATGTATGTTATTTTTTTTTTAGAGGGAATCATAGAGGACAAGCTTTTATCCAAGAATGATTTGGTAGAGTTTAGTAAGCTACCTGATTTACAAATAGCACGAAGCCAAATATGTACAGTCTTACATAGTGCTGCGACAGTTCTAGTAAGTCAACTGAATCAAGCACAGCAGTCTCTTGTATCACATTTAGATAGACATGCAGAAGTGGAAAATAAAGCAAATAATGAACAGGAAAATCCAGAAACTTAAAAGTAATATAAAAAGATATTAAGCATTGTAAACACATTATTGTTTCATTTTAGACACCCACTTCTTTCTTAGTCAACTTCTTAAATTTATTTTAAAATGTGACTTGCAATCCAGACCTAAATACTGATTAAAAAACTATTTATTGTTTCATGTAACAGTTGGAAAAATTATATGCAATAATATATAAATAAAATATAGATATTTAATATTGAAGATGACTTAGAAAATAGTTATTTGCATTTTCCATAACAATTGAAATAAAATAAAAAAAAAACAACTTAGAACTGTTCTGTAGTAACAAATTATTTTATTTGTTTCAAATGGCTTTAATAGATTTGTGTATTAAAAGCTATTTATGTACTAAGCATGAATGCATCAAATTTCACAGAAACTGGTTTACACAAAAAGTGTAACAAAGTTTGTCAAAAATGAATGAACATAAATTTAAGTGATCTGATATCCATGTTTTCCATTGTCCAAGTTGCCTGTTAGCTATTTTATTATAATGCTATGGAGACTTAAACGCTGTTGGTATCTAGGGTAAAAACAGTTTGATATAATTTGATTTGTATCATATAATTTAATTTCAAGACAAGCTGTTTGTAAAAGTGGTTTTGGGTCATTTAAATGAGACAGTTTGTTAGGCTGGATTGTAAGTCCATTATGCAATTTCACACTGTAATACAACCTGTAATATTTAGCATGGGTGCAAAGTAAATAGATTATATCTCTAAGAACCTATGTTCCTCTTATCTCTTCAAAGAATAGGTTTACTTTTATTATTGATGCTACTAATTTTTAAAACTTGTACATTAATATGTTACTAAGACAGTAATTTTATTCGAGAACTAGATGCAATGATGATCTCTATAACTCATACTAAAGTGTAAACTGTCATATTTTTATAAAAAAAATTTAGTTATGAGTTGTGATTATATAGCAAAAAGATGGCTTGTTAATGGATAATATTTTTCAGTTTTTGGATATCAGATGAATCGATTATGTGAGATTTTTTTTGTTTAGGGTGTGGTGCTTATTTTGGTCTCCGCTGTTATCAGAAAATAAACGAACTTCTGTCATATGAATCTCATTAGGTTCTTATAATGTAAGGTATCATTTTATGAGAATGAAAGAAGAAAATAATTATGTGGTGAACATGAAGGTATGTTCCCCATATTATTATTTTTAAGTGTGTATCATTATTTTATGTCATTTTATACCATAAAAAATCACAGTCAAATGCCATAAACAGTAAATGTATCTGGTACTGATATTTATGGTAGAGGAATATTCTGCATAAAATCAAAAGCAATACATGTTATACTGTTTTCTATGTTTGTCTTTATGTGTTTCTCAGAATATTATATGAAACTTCTGAGGTGATCCGGGTTATGAATATGTAAGTATAAAAAGGCAAATAAGAAATAAAGAAAATATTCTTTTATCATGAGGCTACTAACTGCCAATGTTAACAGGTTCAGAATTTGGACAGTCAATTTCTAGCTTCATTACTTATGTCAAATATGTATTGTGACATTAAATGAAAGGGTTTGTTATGGCATACAAATGAATAATTTACTAAAAGTTTTGAATTTCACTTTTTAAAAAATGTTAAAGAATATAAACTAAAGTAGGGTATCATCTTTTTATGTTATAATCTACATGATAATCATATTAACATACCATTACTATGACAGTAAGCATTGATCACGTCCCTTTATGAATGTTAACATAACTTTAATTATGTAGTGCTGAGAATCATTATAAAACATTTAATTTTCTTATATTTATGTTAAAAAGTTTAAATCATTAATCATTGTAAAAAAGATTCAATTCTGTACAGCTAGAAATGTGATGTGATTGGTGAACATTACACATGTTTTTGCTTATTTGTATTTGCTTATAAATATGTGTATAGGTATAAATATATTTGTTATAGATAAATTTAATTAATAGAAGAGTGGAGGAATTGTATAATATTGGTATAATTCAAAAGTGCTCATTTAATTTTAGGTGCCCTTCAAATATTGCGTAAGAACAAAGGGGGGGATTTGGTTTGCATATTTTTGATGACATGAGTGCGGAGAAATTGAATGGCGATTACGTCAACAATATTTATTTATTTATTTAAGTTTTCGTTTTTTTTTACACATTTCAGATTCTGATTTCAATCGAAAATATGAAGAACTTTTAGGGATTTCCAGAATTTATTGATTATTACCAACTCGTTTTAACGCAGTGCTGTTTATACTTTAAGTAACAAAGAACCGAAGGAGGGAAGTACCACGCGCGCTATTCATTTGTCTGAATTTATTTCTTTTTATTATTTACTGAGGAAAATTAATTTCAGTTTATCGTATTCTTAAATAGAACAAAATAAATAAACATCATTTATATTATGTTTAAATATAATATTGATGTTTAGCTTGAATAAATATTAAATGCGCATTATATTCCTATATCGCTTATAAATTGCTAATTTTATTGTCATAGATTTAACTATGATGAGTGCTTGCGCACTTGTGCATTGCTCAATAAAGAAACACGAACGGATTTCCTAAAAAATATACCTATGTAAGTGTATTTAGTTGAGTCGGGTGGTCACATAATCGATGTACAGCCAGGAGAGGCTCTAATTCGAATAAAATAGACAAAACCCCAGTCCAGGGGGGTCATGACCCCTATGACCTCCGCTTGAATCCGCCCCTGTACCAATGCTTGCGTAAGCATAAAGGGGAGAAGAGCCTTTGTTTACTCTCGCTGACAATGGGTGAGAATGACTAATATTCTGTTGACGTAATGCTTGAACGATCTCTCAATATAAATGTAATTTGTATTACTGACTTACAAAGCAAAACACTGAACAAAAAGGGAATAGGGTATTTGACACTTTTTTGAAAAATATGTCAAAATATTTAAAACATAGCCATTTTTCACTAGTTTTTTTTATTTTATCAAAATACGTTCGTTAAGTAGTCCTAAAACACCTTTCAAATTTTAATCACTTTAAATTCCCGCGGAAACGCTGGTCGCCATGTTATTTCGGTATGACGTCACTATCGAGTAAACAAACAAAACGTCAAATCTAAGGTTAGATTAATTAACTTAAATTCGCGTTTTTTGCCATTTGCGCTATTAAACGACATGAATCGTTATCATTACTGTTTAGTGGCGAATTGTAAAAGTTATAGTGTTAAAACCCCTGGAAAATTGTTTATCAAAGTGCCAAATGACATCGAAATGAGAACTGTTTGGTTAGAACTCGCAAGACGAGATCCGAAATCATTTTCTACGAAAAGCGATCTGTACTTATGTGAGGATCACTTTAATGTAAGTGTAAATACTTCTATCTATATATTTACAAATATAAATCTAACACCATCTCTATCATAATCATAACCTAACAATAATGTATCACAGGTTAGTCGTACTTTGTTTTGTTTAGTCGATAGTGACGTCACACTTGACATAATCATGGCGGATAGCGTTTTTGGTCACGTGATATACAGATTAAAAAAGTACGAATTTAAACTTAAAATAATAAATGGAAATCGTGATTTCTTGATCGGAAATCAATATATTCCTGTTTCCCATTCATAAGTTATCATAATTACATACTTTCACTTTTTTTTGTTTATGATGGCAACAACCCTATTACTATCCTCGAGAACTGATAAAGAAGAAACATAACGAAGAAAATTTTCAGTGACACCTGCAAGCGCCGAGCGGCGACCTTATTATCTATAAGGAATAGATTTATGATTTCGCATGATTTTAAAATTATTTTAGTAATTCCCAAATTGATATTTCGAAATGCTAATTGTCTTTCTATTAACAGTGCTGCCTTTACAATGAAGTCACCAAATTATCAAAATGGAATTTAATCGCACATTTGAATTCGAAAACCCTTAGCGATCGCGATTTCGTAATTATTCGAAAATAACGCTGTCAAACCGCAAACTAGCATATAGCGATTCTCAAGCGATTTACAATCGATTTTCCGACATTCGTATTTCGTATAAAGTGAATAATATTTTTTTTTATGTAAGTCGTTAAATTAAATTAAATCTTTGCACATTACTCGAGGACTTATGACATAGCAATAATATGGTATAATTAGACGGACCTGATGATGGAGCCAGAAGGTAGGCACAGGAGTTCCATTACGGAATAACATATCCTAGTCGCGTTTGAGCTTGTCAGAGTTGTCTTGAAATGTACTCTCACCATGAGTGATTTTCAGGGTCTGATGATGGAACCGGAAGGCAAGCACTAGCACTCCATAATAGTAACCTAGTCGTATGTTCTTAATGGAATATTTTAAGTGCACTTTGACCATAATTGTCTTTCAGGGTCTGACGATGGAGCCGGACTGTTGGCACCGGAATTGACATATCATAACGGAACAATATATCCTAACCTTATTTGGGCTTGTTGGAATTGCCCTGAAATGTATTTTGACCACGATTGACTTTCAGGGTCTGATGATGGAGCTTCCAAACTTTTAGCTACTGTCTTTTTATTTTTCAGTTTGTTTATCTGTCTGTATATTTATTACTCGACAATAACAACCAACAATTTTATGAACAACTCATTCCACATGAAATACAAGTTACTGTTTAATTTTGTATATGTTTATCCAAATAAGTAAACAGTAACTCTTATATACATATTATCTTCATATATCTTATAACATCATCATCTTCTTATAACATAGAGTATTTAAAAGTCATTAATTTTATTTATTTTGTCGGCCATGCTAATTGTTTATTTTTCTCAAAGAATGGGCGATGTTGGAGTGGCCGATCAGAATTGAGAAGGAGGTGGAAGAAGATATGCTGTGATAAAGTGAGTTAGGGCGAAAGGAAAAGAGAGAATCAATAATCCGATTGTAACTATATGAATATTGTTACGGACAGCCGCGCAATTAACGTAAATTAATGTAAATTTAAAAATTGTATTGTCTTATTCGGGCTTAAAAGTGTTTGTGTGTGTTCTGTGTTTTATTAAAGAGTTTTTTCTATAGTTTTTTAATTACCCTGGGACTAGTTTTTAAGGAAAATATTTGTTTGTTAAAATTTTGTATTGATTAATTGAATATTTGAAATGTAATGTGCGTGTGAGTTGCATACGAAATCGTGCTTTGGTGGGGAGGACCAATGATAGTCTTAAAAGCGGCCGTCGTTACGGCACGGCCGCTAATGGTGTCTCTGGCGCTATGGCGCCAATGCATTTCTGACAATGCATATGTAAATTGCGCATGGCCACGCCTCCCAATTAAAATGTATGCAACTCATTGCAACGGATGCACCACCCATAAAATGCAGTGGAGTGGTGCATCCGACACAGTTGCTAGCCAACCGTCATCTTGTGAAGCTCGGCTCAATAAAGTCTGAAAGAAAGAAAACGCTGTCCATTATTGACCACGCCGCCACACTGCAAGAAATCCGCCGACCATAGAAAGAAGCGTGCGCATCGTGAAGAGAGGCAATCCGGGGTGCGGGCTTACGCGGCGATAGCCGAAATCGCCGTTACAAATATGATAATAGTTTAATAACAAGAAAGTCATAGTAAATTAAAACGAACGATAGGAGTTTTTCTACATCTTTTTTCAGCACTATATCCTAATATTATAATATTAAAAATGTCATACTTTGTGATCTTGTTTGTTTATAACTCAATTAAGCAAAACACTGGACACACGTACATACCAATACGTCCCCGTTCAATAATTTCCAAGAAACCGGAATCGATATCAAAAGCGCGCTCGATAACCGAGAAGCGGAGTCGAGAGCAATAGCGCCATTGGAAAAGGCAGACGCAGGATTAGAACAGAGAACTAGACCGAATTGGAACTAAATCGAGAAAGGATCAGTTTGGTATAAATTATAGCAAGATTACTTCGAACAGAAATTGATTATATGTCTACCCGGGTGGAGCTGTGGGCAAAAGCTAGTAATTTTTATAAGCAAACCACACATCAGGTTGATTAAATTGAATATCAAACTATTGCCACATTGATTTTAGAGCTAATGAAAAAGTTATCCCGATACATAAAGTTTTCGGCCGATATTGTGAGTAAGTACATACAAAATTCATTGTATATACATAGGCATTCCGACTTCAACGATTTACTATATCGATGCTCGGCGTCACTGATTTTTTTTCCCAATCGATTTATTTATCATAAGTAGAACAAATATCGTTTTAGGAATAGCAAAAGAAACAAGAATAGTGTTTTTTTTTTTAATATTCATGTATTCGAATTATCCTTTAAAGGAATATGAATACAATAGGGGCAATCAAGTTCAGAAAATGCTTGACATTTACAAAAGTTGAGAAGAGAGCACTACTTGGCTCAATCTTGTGGTTATGAGGCGTGTAAAAACGTTACATGGAGGCAAAGTGGGTCATGGGATCTATGGATGATTTTTAAGACGTAAGATTTTTTTTATAAAAAAAAATCAGAAAGAATGTTATTTGGTTATTATTCAAAAAAATAAAATACAAAGGTAACCAAGGTTTAGAGAGGGAACGGAATAGGGTTTGGGTTCTGGATTAATAACGAGATTGATTGTTATAAAAGATGAAAGAATGTATGCTGTGTCCACATTCGAAAAAGTTTGAAAGGACCATCTCAATAATAAGGCAGATTTTATTGAAAAGCTATTTTAATGTGTTAAAAACAACTATTATAATACTATATAAACGCTTAATAAATTACACTTTTTCTAATACTAATTTTTGTTCATTGGACAGTTATTATACCTAACTGTTTCAGTAGACAAAATTACTACATTAGGTACCTATATCTACAGTTTTCGATCAATATATCGGCACCTATTTCCCGTAATTAAACAAATAAAATATAGACAAATAATTATATCATTACATTCTTCTACCGCATTGTGTTTTGAATATTGCATAGATAATTTTTTTAAAGTGTTTAATAAAAAATGTATTAACAAAACGTAATTATGTATTGTATGAAAAAAACGACATTAACATACTTATATCCCAATATTTATATAACAATTTATATTAAGTACAGTTACGAATAAAAATGCATTTTCCAATTTTGAGCAAAGTAATATCACGACGTTATTATTTCACACATACTTATTCACAGCTTTGAACGTACATGAAAGCAGTTACGACATTTTATACTTGAATTGTATGTTTATTTATAAGTTTCCACTTCATAAAGCTTACAAGGTGTTAGAGTTTAAAGTCTGGTGTGGTTTAAAGAGATCGTGTGGATAATTATCTCTGTAAAATGTCATTTTATATAATATTCATCATAAATATAAAACGAATTCAAGTACAATTATAAATGTAAACTGTAAATTTTTCTAAATCACAAAAATGAGATTAAACAAATTATTAATGAATTATGAAACATTCGTAAAATTTGTCTTTTATATATTTTTTTTACAATCAAACTATCTTTCTAATAGATTCTGACTGATCTTCCATAATTAGCAGAGTACTTTGTTAAATAGTTATTTCACAATCGAACGAGCCGAACATTAGAATGTATCATAAAAGTATGCTATCGACATAATTCTTGTCTAGAGAAGCCTCCTTTTATATTAATCACTATTAAATTGAAGATAGCCCACTTAATAATACATTATACCTACGCCATGTCATGTCATGTAGGTTCGGGTTCATTTACATTTGCGGTTTCTGTATGTCATGACTTTGGACATGTTTTGGGGTTGTATTAAATATATCGGTTGTAACGAAACCGACATAGATAAGTCGAAGTATTCGTTACGTTTACAAAGAATGTTTTTAAAATTTAGGCCATTTGCCACCGCCCTTTTAAGATTCGGGGGCATAAAGAAATTCTAATGCTAACGACGATTTTTTTTTAGTGTCCACTTAAAGGAGTTTGCATAGCTCGAAAATTTGTTTAGTACCTATCTAACATGGAATATAAAGAGTGAAAGTGAAAAATTTGAATTCATGAACATGATAGCGATCGAAGTGGCGAGCAAATGCAAACTCGATACGGATTTGTAAACTAGAGATACGTTACTTTTTCAATTGTATATCCATAAGCCTATGGCCGACGATCGTCAAAACTATACGCACCAATTGGGCAGGTGGCGTAACAAAGCGCAACGTACGGTAGCTTATTGAGCAACTAACACCGACCACCGACCTGAAATGCCCCTTCTTGGGCGGATTGCTTGGCGCAAAACTAAAACGGCGGGCGGCCCGGCGGAAAACAATACGGACGTCACGACGTTTTTTATTAGTATTCGACACTTCACTAACCACGGATACTGCAAATTATCGTTCTAATGGTCATTTCATAGAAAAAAAAAACATGGTCGAATATCGGTCCTGCAAAACGTTTCAAAAACAGTTAATGCATTTTATAAGGCTGAGAGTGCAATATTCATGGAGAATATATGCACTTAAATTACATATATTTTAAAATATCCACGTTGTTTCCATTTATTTTTAATACCACTTCTCAATAAATGGGATGATTTAGCAATGAGAAAAACGAATAGTGGTATTTAAATATTACTGTACTGTAACAACATAGTAAAGCGCTTCTTTATGTAGATATTATTTCTAATTCGGGTATTCGAGTCATTTGTTTAAAAACCTAATTAAAAACCAAAACATGTTGTCCTGCTCGTGTGCATGAATTTTTGTCTTTTAATGTAGGCATTTTATAACTAATCAGGCGAGATCTAATGGATGAATTGTGATAATTATAAAAGTAGATAGGTGAGAGATTAGATAGGAAAAAGTATCATTACTCTAGTCACCGAGTTCTTAATATTAATTAAATTCAAAACCTTATTAAATATTAATGGGTATGTAATAATGTGGACGCCGCTAAGGCGGTGAGCGCCACCGCCGCTTCTACCTCGTCGCGGTCGTGTCTCGCCGGGGCGTCAAGCGCCGGGGCTGACGTCACGGTAGCCACTATGGGATGATGGTAACCTTTAGGGTCGCCCTTTCTCCTTCGCCCCTCCGCCCACCACGAATAATTCGTCTCGCTGGGCTGAAAGCGGGCGGCGCTCTCTAGCCACTTACTCAACAACAACGGGTTATTTAGACCTTTGGCTTCGTCCCGATTGTCTTCAGTTATGCTTTGGTTGTAATTATTGTTGTTCAACTGATTGAAGAATTGATATTTCGCCCTAAATGTCGACGGTGACATCTGCGAACGGTCCGTGGTGCTGTCGCTAGTATGCGGCGACAGCTCCGGACTGTCGTCTGGGCCGATATCGGTGTCCGTGTTCGCGTCCACAATTTCGTTGTCGGTGAAGTTCGGCTCCGGCTCGCTCCATATGCTGTCGTCGGAGCAAATGCTGAACTGTTCCACGTTCCCTTGGGCTTGATTGTTGTACGTCCTTATGAGATGGCCCCATGTCTTCTGATTTTTGTCTGAATGTACGTTCTTAAGCTTTCTTCTCCAGTTTGCGAACCAATTACATATCTAAAAAAAAGATAAATTAATAATGAGTTTTACTGTACTTTTTGCATGATTTTCATGAGATATACGTATATATATATATATATATGTTATTTTATGAATAACACATCAAATAGATATATTCATCTAAAATATCAAATATTGACATGGAAAGTTGAGAAACAATAAATAATTTATTAATAATTATAATTAACCCAACAACCACAATGTTAGAAAATGGACATTGTCATCATGAATTTAGAAAAATAATCTTATACAGTACTGAGGTAAGTAAACGTACCAACTAATAAACACACATTCACACCTAAAAAGCTTACCAACTGTTAACACGTTGTCAATTTCATCGAATCACTTTACATCAGTATTTCCCAAAGTGGTCCAGGTGGACTCCCAGGGGTCCACGGGAGACTCGACGGGGGTCTACTTTGGGCGTAATAAAAAATGGAGGTCCACAATCGTAAGCAGGGGTGCATGAAAATTAATTCGGTTTCGAAATTAACCAGCAAAATTTTGAAAGTGGTCTATGAAACAAAAAAGTTTGGGAACCTCTGCTTTACATGGTAGTCCTTCGTCCACTCAAAGGTATACTTAGTCTATGGTCATGCAATAGTCTGTCTGCTTATTTTTACATATGTACCTAAGGGCAATGTTCAATCGAGAAGACTTATTTATTTGAAAAGAAAAAGTTTGTGTTGTTTTGTCGGCTTTACTGTCTATTGTACCGTTGATACTTTAATTATTGCAAATAACGTAAGCTGACTTAAAAAAAACTGGCGAAGAGCATGTTGGACCGTGCTCATTATAGGGTTTCGAAGCCATTATTACGAAAAATGCACTACAGATGAAAAAGTACGTTGTTACAATTTTTCCATGTTTACCGTACAGAATAATTATAAGCATTTTAGTTGCCTATAATTAAAAAAACAAGGAGATGTGTCGACTATTACTGTTAAACTAGTAAACTAAAGTGCATTAGCAGCAAAACAGCCTATTTTTTTGATACTTATGTCCTTTTTCGAGAAGCACAGTTTTTCGGTAATAATTCAAAAACAGTACATCCTACTACGCTTAAAATATTTTTTATTAAAAGTATTCAGTAAGCGTTATCTTCGTTATTTTTTTTCCCAAATTATTCACGTAATCAGAAAAAATTGCTTAGAAAACTTAAACTATTTTTAAAAGAATTGTCGAAGTATGTGCCACTCGTAAATGTTTGCCGAATTTTTTTTTTTTCAGCTCCTACTACACGTATGGAGTGCCCCCCCTAGAAATATTTATTTTTTATAGTTAACTACCAAACTAAGTAGCGGCTCATGCAAGACACCTACACTATAAATTTCATATATATATATGTGTATTATGTATATATACATGTGCTTGTAGTTTTTGAATAAAATTCTTGTGACATACGAACGGACGGACGAACGAATATGACGAAACTATAAGGGTTCCGTTTTTGCCATTTTGACTCGGAACCCTAAAAATAACAAAACTATAAATAGCTTGTGCGCAATAACTTCATATAAAACGGATCACGTGAATCAAATAGCGATGAAAAATCAAGATAAGATATAAAATTAGGTTATTTTAATTGTGCCGCACCCCTATGTCATTATTCGTTCAACTAAGTTTTTTTTGTTTTCATTTAATTATTTGAGCTGTAAGTAAGACCTTGTAAATAATTAAGCTTCTCGTAGAAAGCAAATAAATCAAAATAATACTAAATCAACATTTACGCCTACCAAATCATATAGACGTGGCAAATGAAAGAGTTTTTCTAAAATCGAACTTAACTATTTATTACTTTCTAAAACAATAACTTATCAGTACACTGTATATAATTTCTGTTGTGCTTAAATTCTCTGATTAGGTTAGAACTTCATCGAACCCACTGTCATACGTATAACAGTCTCAGGTAATATTGTAATTGCCACAGAAAGTGCTTATTAAAATAAATGCTTAATCACCTAATAAATCACCTTGTTTTGATCAGACCCATTATTCTAATAAAATTGTTGTGTTTTCAAAACGATAAAATTAGAAATTATTCTAATTTCTAATATCGAGTATCGGAGAAATAACAAAAAAAAAATATGTATACAGTTTTCGAGGCCATTCCAGAATTTTTACTGTTGATAGAAGTTTCACCAAAGATGTTTCTCTTCTTTTAGACTTTTCAATATAGATGTAAACGATTTGTAGGCGTTAAGAATTTAACTCATAGCTTTTATAATAACCTAGTGGTAACAAATCAAAAGCTGTCGCTGCTCGCCGTAAGCATCATCTCATAACATAGAATATTAAAAATTCGTCGTATAAATGAAATTGAAGGCCGGGGACAATTTGATATGGCAAATGAACATAACGTCGTCGAGACTCCGCGGTGAAATAAATGGATGGCGTGCAACGAAATCAGCCTAGGCTATCTGCGAAACGCGTGTCACTTACCTACTAGTTCAGTCTACGCAAAAAATACTTTGCGTCGAATATGGAATGATCGATAATTTTGATGTCAGAAATGCTTTTTTTTTTAGTTTTTAGTCAGAACTGTCATTCTAAAGAAAATTTGTATTCGGCGAAGAAGGAAAAATTAAAAATCGATTTATTACATAACATTATTTTTGTGTAGACCTAAAAATATTTATAATACCCGTCAAAGGTAACAATAAGTGGAGAATCTGTTAATTTTTTAGTCGAATATTCATAAAAATATTTAATTTTTGACTTTGCTAATTCATTATGTATATAAAAGAACAGCACCGCGCCACTTTCATCTGTTGCAAAATATCATATTCTTAATAAGCATAATAAAAGCAACAATAAACATTGCTAGAAAAATAAACAACTTTTTTTAATCTTTAATGAGTCGACCTGTATAATTTTTTCACTTATTTTTGTAGCTTTGCTGTTGCTCTCCCTACGGCGTGTTTTTTTTTGACTCGCGTAGTATCTCCTATTACTTTCAGTGTGGGTGAAACGCGACGCGAAAGCGCTGGTGCATTTCGTTTACTGAAAATCTCATGTGAATGATGAGTTTATTTAGTGCCTGTGAGTATTTGGATATGGTGTCAGAGTACTATCAATGCGGATGCAGTACGGTGGTAAAAACTCATGAGGTGTCTATGGGACATCCGGTCAGAACGAAGTTCTTATCTCTATACGTAAATATATTTTATGAATTGAATAATACAATGAAAATAATTGAAATGTTTGAATGTAATTAAATAAATATTAATATAATTTGTACATAGAGGGCACTACTACAAGAAGAATGTTGTTATTTTTTTCTATAGTTGAATATTTAAACTAAATGACGTTTTCCTAAAATTTATTATTATACATTTCATTGTATTTCTTTTTATTTTAATAATAATCAAAAAATAGTATAATTTGTACGCATAAAAAATTAAAAAACATTTCTTATTGAAAAATTAAATGTTAAGAGAATATTTAAATTCTTAGAAATGTTTTAAATACAAATTTTTTGAAATAGTTAATCGTTTGTCATTCTTTTGTATAGATATATCTTTATTTGTGTTTGCAATAAAATGTTTCAGCAAATAATATTTTTTGAAGTTTTTCAAAAATATTCCGATCTTTTCGAAGTAACGTATTAAAATTATTATACAATAATTGCTGTTAATATAAAACTGTTACTAATTTTATTAAAGATAACAATGAAGTTAATTAAAACTTTTGTAGGTAATTAAGTAAATAAAAACAAAAACTAATCTAAACAGCTGAGCTAACTCGTGAGCTGATTCTCGGGCGAAAATAGTTGTGCTATACTTTATACAAATGTACAGTGGTCAGCATTTTTCGTTGCGGTTACACTTTTTTTCGTCTAGCTCCCGTTCGCCGAGTGCCCGAGTGTAACGTGTAATAAAGAACTTCCTTCCGATTACATGATTCTAAGTTACATTTCATTGTAATTTGACGTCAAAAATCATTGACGTCAAAAAATCATTGATTTAGTTATTCATTATTTCCAAAGCGTGCGTGCAGTTAGTTGGCATTGATGATACATGGTGTTTGATTCATTTTGTATATTAAATTATTTATTGTATTTTACATGTGTATATACATGTATATATTAGCTTTCGTCCGCGGCTCCGCTGGCGCAGACATAAAATGAATTTTTTCATCTTATATATCGCCCCACCACAAAACCAAGATCCCGATCACTATCTTGTTCTCGATTCTGATACCAGTCCTGCTCTCGATCCCAATCACAGTCCCACGTTTGATTCTGCCTCCAGTCGTGATCGAAGGAGACCCTGATTCCATTCTCGATCCTGAACCCGCTTTATGTTTTGATCTCAACACTGCTTCTCATATCGGTTGCGCTTACGCTTTTGATTTTAATTTTTATCTTATAATTGATTACGACTTTGGTCTCATTCTCGATTTTATATTCCGGGCTCGTCATTCAATTTCAATTCAAATTAAAATCAAACAATAGGTTAAATCTATTCCAAAAAAAAATTGTTTATTATTTTTTGAATTTGTTTTTTAGCAAATTGTATATAAGTATTATTTCATCAAAATATGTTAATGTTTAATTAAACGTCATGTTATTTTATTATATACACAATAAGAAAGTTTGACATTACTATACTCTATACACTATAAATTATTAAGTTCATTCATGTATATTTTCATCGATATTATGAAATTAAAGATTCATTTTTATTTACGGGATTACTACATTAAACTTTATTATGAAGAAAAATATATTATGATTCTTTTCATACATTCAACCAAAAGTAATGATAAAGATTTAATATAATATTAAACTACTCCACTGATGTTTTGCTTTAGATCAGCACGTACAAATTGTGAAAAATTGGGGCTTATTGTCTTCCAATAACAAAATGATCGTTACTTGTTTTCTTTGCATTTAAAAATGAACCTTATGTTATGACATTACGGTTGAAATGTCAGATGATAAATAATGTTCCTTCCGTTCTTTTTCGTTGGCACTTTAAAATAGTACCGTTAAATGTGAGACAAAGGCAAAATATACACTTGAGCCATTTTTCGCTGTCGAAACAGTACAGGATTGTGTATTTTCTCTTTTTTATGCATTTGTGCCTATGACACCAAAAGTTGATATGTAAACTGTTTCAATGCTTTTCTATCATTGATCTGTATTCAAATGTCAATTTACATGGATGATTTTGTAATAAACTTTTTACAAAATTAGGGTGGCTTCGCCTGGATGAATATGGAATAAATGTCTTAATTCCAACCCCAGTTCTGCTTTCAATTCAGATCTTAATACTGTTTTTAACTCTTATCTCGATGAAGGTTTCGATTCTGTTTTTAGTCCGGCTCTCAATTCTACTCCCACCTCCCTTTTAATTCCAATTTCGCTACCGGTAACGGTTTTGATTTGAACTGAGCCGGTGGCAAATCCTAGTATATAAAACACGCATACTCTTTTCTCTTTGTTGGTGGCACAATGACTTGTTTGCACCAGACATCAGGCACCCTATCATTTAACCAGCTCTTACTAAACAACCGACTCTTTAAGTTTTTAGGCGTACTGTGACACTACAGTAGGTCTGTTACTATGACGTCGCCACCCTTGAACATATTATATGTGATAAATCGCTACACAGGCAACTTTACACCGATTTCATAATTTCTTTAATGTTTTCGTAATTAAAATATTTTGCTGTGATGCCGTAGTAATATTTTACTGTTTCATCACATAAGAAACCGCTTCCTAAATAATTCTTCTAACCTTTTACCTAATTTTCATTATTTAATAAGCATCCGTTATTATTTCAAATTGAATTCGTACGATATTATAAGTGAGTACGAGTGGTTGTCCGTATCAGACCATAATTTACCCATAAACCAATTTTTTTCACATGACCAACTCTTTCCTGCATTTTGTAATCCGATTTTCTTCTTAATATTAGTCTTCCTATTAATATCACATAATTTTTTAGCTTACTGTACTTCGGTATGTTTCACTAACATCTACAATCCGTTCAGCTTTAGTGACTCATCATAGTGTTCGATTTCATCGAAACTTTTTTTTAACGCTATACACACTTGTCCATAGCCTGAGATCCTGAAACTTGCAGATTTTTATTCGTTCTACCATTTATTTTTTATTTACTACTATTATATTTACATATTACAATTTTGATGTAAATTATTTTTGTTTCATAATTTATTTGTTTTTGTTCATGGGTACTAGGAACGCAGTGCAAATGAATGAAAGATTTTTAAATGTGTACACTTTTTTTCATATATTATCGATTTGTTACAAAGTTATTTATCTACATGCAACTGTAATATACGCAAGGAGAGTTTATCACTAATTTGCTGTTTTAGTTCGGAAAGTGAAGAAATGTTTAGGGATCAGAAGTATATAATCAAATCATGAGCGATATAAATTTCATTTAAGTATTTTAAAAGACTGCAAACCATTTACGTAAAATTTGTTTTCTGAAAAGAAAAACCAGAAAGAAATCATTTTTATTCAACGTGAGCTGTTTACATACTTCAATTGATAGTTAAATAATATTTACCACTGCTTCGGAAATACAAATAGGAAAAGAATCGATAAATACTCTTTTGTTTTAATACATGGATGTTTTTTTGTCCTTGATATTCTATGCCTTTAAATATTGTTATGATATAATCCTATTGGGGTTCGTCAATTGAGAGAAAATGAAAAGCAAACACTGAGAAAAACAGAAGGCGTATATTGAATGATATTGTGATATAAAAATGCTCTAGGAACAATTTTAACGTTTTCAACTGACCGCACTTAACTTGTGAACGCGCTAATCTCAAAAGCAAATTAATTTGTCAGTGCTCGTAATCTCTAATATATTTTAAATCATTAAGCTTATGAGCATAGTTTGCAACAATATCCAATGTCGTGAATTGACTTAGAATTAAACAAAGTCCCCTTCCTTATTTCGCAAAACGATTGTGAAAAATATTTATCACCGATTGATCACGGAAAAAACATTAGAAGCGCCAAAGGAAAACGCACAGAATGGCGTATTTGGGATGAGTATATATAGAGTGGCGTACCTGAGGTAGAATAATGATGTCCTGACTTGATTTGCGTTTTGTATACAAGAACATTTCCAAATACTACATTTGGATATGGAATTGATAAAAGTCAATATCGAAAAAGACCGAAAGATAGAAATTGAGTAATGCGTCTTTTGTTTCTCATATCAGCAACAATATACTCATTTGATTTCAACAAAAACGATGATATTGTAGTCTGGTCAACAAGTTGAAAAACTTGAAAAATAGAGATAAAGCTCCTAAAAATATGAGCAATAGCTTATTGGATTCAGAATAAACCTCTAGAAAAATGTATTATATATTAAATGTATTCTATAAAGGACTGGCATCGCGCCAGTCCTTTATAGACACATAGTCAAAATTTTCAGAAATAGCGGAGTCGATCTCTTCTTGTATGTAAAATTTCGACTACACAATTTTTTTGAATTAAAACCAACCAAAAGTCGCACCTTTGTGAGATCCGGTGAGTAAAGTGGTTGCTTTAAGACTACTACAATCTTATTTTCCTTTAAAAATTTGATAATGAACGCAGCGGCATGACGGGATGCGTTGTCGTCGTGCAGAATTAAGCCTTTAACTCTAAGAGTCTGGATGACTCCTGGCAATCAGTGTTGTGTGTGTCAGGCCGCCGTGACAGTTTTTTGTTTTGTTCATTTAATAGCTTTGGCCAAGTCTGTAGTTCTGAAAAAGACGGTATACATAACTTCTTTTATTGCACGCACTTTTTTCACGTTGGTTGGCGCTCATCTTTATGAACCCGTACTCTATTTTCCTTACGTGTAGGTCAGTCATAAAATATAATATATGTTTCATCACCAATTTCAATTTTAGATATCATGACGGCCTTTGTTCAAAGACTTTAATGTCTGTCTGCTGATCTTTATACACTTGGATTTTTGGTATCGTGTAAGATGATGTGGAACCCAACGAGAAACAATCTTATTTATTTCGTCATACAAGATCTCATACACCGCAGCGAATTCAATTCCAAGAGCACTTTGAACTATGCGGTAGGTGCATCGATTGTCATCTTTTGTCATTCTATGACCACAGGTGATATTATTTGCATTAAATGTTAAAATAGACCTTCCCGTATGTTTTTCATCGTGGAGTGTGTTGCGTCCATTACGAAGTTTTCTAAACCATCAAAACATAATGCCTCGAGATGGCGTTTCATTATCAATCCCTGACTGTAAGCGGTACACACATTGCTCTTTGGGTAGACCAACTTTAAAATTATAGTATATCATAGATCACAAATGCTCACGTTTCAAATACATTACTTTTTTCTCAGAAACACTCTTTACGACATCTACACTTAAAAAGGCGGGAAGTGACTATGCACGGGCTTTCGTAGTGTAGCAGACTCGCATGTATTATAATTGCAGGAAAACCGGCGTTTGAAAGTATCTCAATAATTCCAGAGTGGCCCTCGTATTGTTAATTAAGGTGTGAGGGGTTGAAGAAAAAACAAACAAACCCAAATTTCTATTTTGTAGCCTAACATCGTAGAAAAGCTACTAAATAAGATATATACAACTATTACAAAAAGGTGAAGTTTGTATATTTGTTTGTTTGCGAGAGGCAATCTAGATCGATTCTAAATAATCTTTGACTTATAGGAAGCTACATCAATATGACCTATTAGACGCAACGCCACACAATGGAGTACATTAACAAAAATATAAGTGCCTCACTGGTAGCTATGGAAAAGTACGCCAAAATGTTTACTTTGAAATTTCATAACAATATTATATAGCTGTTCATGTAAGACACCTGCCTGTACAAATTTATCAGAATCAATGAGAAAATAACAGAGTAAAATAGGCTGTCACATACAAAAGGATATATATGGCGAAATTATAAGGATTCTCGTTTTTTACCTTCGGCTATTCAACCCTAAACAAATGTTTCTCATAGAATAGTGTATGCATGTCAATTTTTGATTTTTAAAAAGTCATATTTCTTTTAATGTTCTATGAAGGGCATGCTAAAAGTAATTAGATACTCTTTACTCAAGAGATTGTACACTATTGTAATCACCGGTTATTTAGTGATAAATTTAAAAATGAAACATATTTGAATTTAAATATTTTTTCTTTAAAAACTTATTTTTGTCAGAATCTGGTGGGAGTTTGCCTGCAACAATGGAATTCAGTTGACATGAATTTCGCCCTATGACGATATTAAAAAGAAGGTTTGAAACCTCAAGAATATCCTGAACTTCTGTTTATTACTTTTAGTACTTTGTGCTCAAGCAATCACTTTTAATTGGTTTGCTGAGCTTAAAAGAGGATGGAGAAGCTTTGAAGATGAAGTGAGAACATGAAGGTCGCCCGCCAACCGCAGAAAATCAAGAAAATGTTCAAGCAGTTGAAAGATTGACCTGAGAGAATCGAAGAATTATATTTGTAGAGCTTGAGTAAAACCAGAGTATTGTATCAGCAGCGATGCATACTATTAAACACGATCACCTTTCTCTCTGCAAGCGTTGTTCAAGATGGATGCCGCACAAATTGACCGATTAGCAGAAAAAACCCTGAGTAGGTTATGATGATTTATGATACAGAAATTCAAAGAAGACAAGAAAAAAAACGTATACATTTACCGGTGAGAAAACATGGCTATACAACACGATCCCGAAACAAAGCGACCGTATAGTGCCTTTAAAACAAACTAATACCAACAAAATGTCTCCTTGCGTAAAGCACACTAAAAGAAATTGTAGCCTTTGGCATCACAACAACGCCGAGCCGCACACGTCCGTCAGAAAATTTAATTTTTTAATAAAAAAAATGAGTCTATCCTATCTCACTCGCTATATTCCTTTGACTCAGTCTCATGCGGTTTTTACTTGATTCCTAAAATGAAAGAAAAATTGAAAGGCAGAACAAGAAAGATGCACTGGCTGCCTATAATTTCGAAATTTCTGAGGTATCTGAAAAAGAGTGGTCAAAATATTTTTCAAATGATTTAAACGCATGGAAAAGTGTATACATGCCCAAGGTGAATACTTCGAAGAGATAGATATTAGTAATAAATTTAAATATTATAATTTTTGAGTATCTAGTTTTTTTCTTTTGTCATGCTCCTCGTAATTACTTTATTAAGCTCTAAACTTTTTGGTATAAAAAGGGGAATGCATGTTTGTGCCGCGTTGAGTATTTTGTATCCCATTTGTCATCTTTAAATATTTTTTTGTTAACTATCACTTTCATTCCCACTATATGCATTTTTTTGTATAAGAATTTGAATGTTACATATTGACTTCATGCTGTTCTAATGGTGCATCTTTAATTATATTAACTATTAGAGTTCCTTATCTAAAGGTATCAAGGACACCGTTCGTACGTTCATCTATACGAATGTCATACTTTTAAAATGATATGTCTTTTGAACCATAATATATATATATATATAATAGGCAATTAAAATGTTCACAAAATATGTGGTGCTTTGGCGTATATTCTAAGAGGTATTAAAAACACGAAAATTAAAAAAAAAACGGATCCTCATCCAATAAACATTTTTCGCTTCAACAAATTTTTGTTTCTATTCCATCGTAAAAAATAATAATGTACACAAGTATTAAACTTGATGTGATTGTAGTGAAAACTCTACAAAAATCGTTGTGAGTAGGTTCACGCTAAGAATCCCAAACTAAATAAAGATATTGTATTTTTAGGGGTCCGTACATTAAAAGGAAAAACGAAACTCTTATACGATCACTTTGTTGTCTGTCCGTCCGTCCGTCCGTCCGTCCATCTGTCAAGACCCTTTATCTCGGGAACGCGTGGAGGTATCCAATTGAAATTAAAATCATATACTCAAATTTACAGTTCCTTGATGTTGTGAAAATATCAAAATTCTAAGTTAATGTAAAAAAAAGATACGGCAGTTTATGCCGCAAAAAAACATGCATTTTGACACTCTCAAGGAAATCAAAATTTATAGGGTATTTTCCGTTGACTTAGAACTATGAAATTTGGCAAGTAATACCATCTTATACTACAAGTATAGGAAGAAATCTGAAAATCATACATTTGTAATTAAATCATAAAAAAAATAGTCTTTATTTTAACTATAGCGCATTTCTTTATCGGCTTCGGAACCCTACAGTGAGCATGATTCGACATGCTCTTGGCCGGTTTTTTTTAATTTCTAACGTACGTATATTGTGTAGTGGTTCAGAACCAAGGGTCAACTGGCGCAATTTGTACTTGTCCGCTTTTTGTAGATTTTCATATTAAACTATTCCTAAGCAAAAGGGTTTTCAACAGACAGACACCGACTTAATCCCATAACTGCGTTTGTTTTTGCGTCCATATTTCAGAGGGGTCACAGAGATTGTAGATAATAATTATGTTTATGAAATGTGATGCGAACATAAATGAAAGGGATACGTCAATAACGCTAGTAGAATCGTTATATTTTTTTTTATAAAATTAATTTATATGAAAAGAACTAAAACGACATCGATAATTAAGATATGAAACTGTATAAGTACTATACGTCTGTGAAACGTTTCATCCGCGCGTGTAGATCGTCACCTGAATATAAGTTAGCCCTGTGTCGTGGGCCAAGAATTTCTTCTCGTCGCGGTTGGGGTAGGGATTGTCTCTGCGGCGCACGAGCCAGTCTTTCAAATAGCGTTTTATTTCTGGCGTGAACAGCCTCTTCGGCGGCCGCTGACCGCTGACGAAGTTTCGCCTGCAAACATGACAACGTAATTTTTAATTCGCGAATGACGACAACGCCATCCTACGATTCGCATTTTCTTATAAAACATGACAAGTGAAATATCACAAACGCACGACGAAAGCACAAAGGAAAGCGCCATGAATCACTTCGGTTTACTGACCTAGTACATCTTCTGTTTCTGACGGGTCTCAAGGATTTTCCGCAGATTTGTTTAGTTACGTCCGCGTTCATTTTGCCAGCGTCGTTTTCGCAGCGGCCGAGGATGAGAGTCATCCGGAAGGGCGATGAGCCTCGCCGGAGGGCGGACGCGGGTCGCGCTCGGGGCGGGCCGCGGGCGCATACTCGCGGGCCGCACGTGCGAAGGGCGCTGCGTCGGCGCACGACTCGTGACGACACGCCGTGAACCGCGGGGGATGTCTCGAGATCTATTAAAAAATAAGGACATCTCGATGACACAAATAGACCGCCTTTCGAACAACGACACATTGCACGTCCGCAAATCAGTCCGAACTTAACGATCGCGCATGCGGGTCGAGTTCGCGTGTTGTTATATTTAAAACATGGCGGACACGCCGCGGACGATGTTATTCCGTCTAATTCTTACACTCTGAGAGAAAGGAACGTTTTAAAAATGGACAAATTGAACGATAGACGTTGCGTTTCCATCGGTGCCAGTATTCAGATGAAATATAGTTTCTAGGTCTACAAAAAAATTAAAACATGCCGTAGTGTTACGTATGTGAGGGTCAACGTTCTTGATAATTACATCGACGGAACTTTGTTAAATAGTGAAAAGTTATCATTATGATTTCTAGAAAACTGACTACGCAAGAATCGATATAAATAAGTTATTAATTCTTCATTGAATACGAAGTAAACACGGAACGCAAAATCGTACTTACCTGAAGAGGGAAAGCTCGGTGACAGAGTGAAAATGGCGACGCGCAGCGCGAACGAGCGCCGAAGCGTGTGCGCAGGCGCGTGTAACTTCATGTTATTTCAGGATGGCTCCCGCGATGATTTTAAAAGTAAGTGTATTACAAAAAAATAGTTTGTATTAGCTAAATGTATATAGCTCTGCTATGGATTTTTTATGTAATCTCTATTTTCCAGTAGATACACTATTAAGTAATATACACAAATAATTAAATAGATGTACAAATTATCACCTGACGTATTAATTAAAATTTTGAAACTACTGTATATGCACTCTTTGTATACTTTATAACAAATTTTATGATGTTACTATAATGGTTATCTTATATTGGTTTTTTAAGTCATCGGTGTGTCAGACATTACGTATTTAATACATATTTTCTCTTTGGGTAATTTGAAATCTGATTTTTTAATATTTTAAAGCGCAATAAGACTATTTTAATATTATGGACGGATTTAATTTTCAACAACTGCTTAATTCTAGAGTACACCTGATTTTTATATGCGGTTCAAAATAATGTTTTGACATATAAATGGAAAGATATAAAAGAACGAATAAGGGCGAAACAAATTCGTGTAGTTAATTTTTTTTACCAAAAATGTTAGAAGAAATTTTGTCATATTTTTAATCCGAAATGTACTGTTTGGTAGGACAAACTTTAAAAAAATAGTGACGAGGTTAAACGTGTTTAGTTTTACTGGCGAGTTTAGACTTTTCAGACTGTACAATAAGCAATAATAATTTTAATATATCATTATCTCAAATTAAATTTTTAAATATAAATAAAAAGAATTCATAAACTAATGTCCAAACGCAAACAAAATACCTTTAATTTGAAGCAGTAATTTCAACCAGCAATAATGGATTGCTTAGAGGTCAAATCCCCGCTGTGACAATCAAAGGACGTGATTTCGAAGCTCGACCAACTTGAACAAATTATCATATCAAACATCACAAATATCAATTACTACTTTTTTTAACGCTGAGCGAAAACCTTTAGACGAAAACTGGACGTAGAAGACGGTTCACCAGACAAATGATGGTGTGTGAAGATCACGACACCCATGCACTGGACACGCGCGGGAACTACGGTCTAACACCCTTTGGATAAAATTTCTACCTAACAGCGTGACGTAATAAGAGTCGTGTGAAATTTCAATTTCGAAAGCGTCTCTAAAAATTGCAATTTCACTTACAAAACTGTCCAATTGAGAGTAGGCCATTATATTTCTCTGTGACGAATTTTGACTTTGCACACGGCTTTCCTTCAGCATTTGTTCTATTCTGGTTGCCTACTTACATGTCATGTGCAGCGTTAAAATTTATGACGATTTTTCAGAACTAACATCGACTAGAACTCGAAAGAAAACTCAAGGTTGCCTTAAAATAAGCTTTTTATGTCGTAGTAATCGTTACGTACCGACACTGCACATCGACACGCCGCCCGGTTAGTCACCGTTGCGCAAATAATTGGCAACTATTACTTGTTTTTAAGATACACAACGAAAAGAAAGGTCTGTTTGGCATTTAGATGATTACAACTTAGATGATTGATATGATAAAACCCTTGCGTGAATTTGACGGTTAAATATACATATTTAACTTTTTTTTTATAATGACATATCTGGAATTTTACATAACTTTCTTATAATTTTCACCATCTGTACATGTAATCAAATCATTGCCTTACTTTGAATATAAATTAAAGATTTTTATGAAAAAAATGACTATAGGACGTGAAGAATAAATAATGTAACTTATAAGAACATAATTTTTTAAAATTCCATTTATGTCTTTTTGTCGGTTTCTTTGTTTAAACATTTATCTCACTAATGTTACTCACTTAATTAAAAATTCAATTTATAATATGCATGAAGTTTCAATTAAAGTAGCATTTAAAGTTTATTTCATTGAAATAAACCCATTGAATCGAAAGATATTCAATTTTCAAGTTTATTTAGAAACCGCACAACGCCATGCCACCGACAGAGGGAGTGTGTGATTCTCTTAGTATAAGTACAAAATGGCCATGTTGTCTAGAATTTACTTGTGAACACTCCAACTTTGCTTCGACAAAAGAGGCATTTTGTGTCACGTCGCTTACACTTGCGGTCGGTAACACAGCTCGCTGATAGAACATCTCCACTCGCGGTCCGGCTGGACACGGTCGTCCTCGCTTAAACGGACCCCTTCCGCATCGAATACTTAATAATTCATGTGTAACAGTTAAATTATTTAAATTAGTATACTGCAATTATTATGTCACCGCGTTGTAAATAAACGATGACGTCTTATGGCGTTCTACAGCGGGGTACCGCTGCCCACATAGAAGCTATTTTCATTTACAGAAAAAGCAGTTCGTACAATTTATATTCTGGGATTACGTGTTCCTCTTCGAGATATAATCATAGACGACGCTATTCCAATTGTATATATGGTATAAGTTTTTTTTTTTATATAAAAATTATTTATATAAAAAAGGTGATATTGATAGAATTGATATAAAAAAATAAGACTAAATTGACCATTCTTCGTTTGCGCTTGGAAAGGAAAATAGTAATTCCTGGACCAGCCTGTGCTTATGTGACATGTGCATAAAATTTCTGAGCAAAATAATCACTAAAGTTTACGCTTTGTAGAAATAAACAATATATATCATTGAATATTAAAAGCTAAAACCGTTTTAGTTTTTTTGCGTTTCTAAACAGTATTCATTACCCAAACGGTTGGTATAGAGTTTGACGATCGTACAATAATATAACGCACGAAATTCTGCCGTTGTGAAGTTAATCACGAAAGCGTCACAATGGTGTAAAATTGCCACGCGGGGCTGAAGAAGGAATGGTCGGGGAGTGTTGAACCTGCACATTACATCATTTGCAGGCAATTTAGACCGGCAAAGTTTCGTGCTTTCTACTGTACTTGTCTTTTGTGGACCAATGAGCCAAATAGAAAAAATTTAATTTGTGTTATGGATTGTACAAATTTTATGGATACCAATTGCATATAAATTTAGGTGTCGGTTAATATCATTGGCGACGCTTATAAAAGGCTTTATATATTTCTTAATTTTCATTTTTGAATCGAAGTTCCTTAACAAGAGTTGCGGTAAGAATTGATTGGTAGAAATCGTAACGTAACGAAATAGCATCATGACCCACCGTGCGACGTGCTCTCTCTCTCTCTCTCTGTCTTTCTCTCTCTTGCAATTTAGTATTGTTTTATATATTTTTTGTACAATTCCCTATTTTACATCCAAATTCTATTAATTTAAAATTTTTTCTAAAATATTAAGTAAAATTCTTTCATTTTAACTTTTTTTTTTGCGTAGGAAGCAAATTACTGAATAAATATTTATATATTTAGAATATGAGTTAAAAAGCCGTTACGAATAATATGAACCTTATGTTTTATTCATAAATTGTAATACATATATGAAAATTGCCTAAAAAATTATATAATTAAAAGCAATTATTTTAAATTCTCAACGAACAAATACGAGTATATTAAACTCTAAAGATGACCAATCAACGAAATATTTTCGAACTCTCTTTATAAACAAAAACATTTTTAAAACTATTAACCGGTAAGCTGTATCCAATGATATGACCATGAAATAAATGCTCTTCATGATGATGGTGTGCAATTAGTGACTCTGAAGTAGGTGCCACCATTCCAGAGCGGCAACCTACTAGTAATAATTATTTATATTCTGTTTACCAAAACTATCAGACACTCTCTATATTCTATGATCGGGCCGCATAAGGTTATTTTAGATTCTTGAGGTTTTTGTCATGTCCTACGTACTTTCCGAGACGAGATGACGCGTCGTGGTGGTTGTAGTTTTGACTGATCTGAGTTGGACAAACGCTACTGATACCTCGTACTCTGATGACACCCACAGATTTATCATAGTTTTAAAAAAAACTGTCAGTCTCTATAAATAAAGAGCAGTGCAAAGTTTTAAGAATGTCGGAATAGATTTAAGAGAATACGTTTTCCACAGGTACAATTATTTGTTGCTTAATCTAAAACAGGTTCGGCTAAAACCAGTATATACCACACGACAATATGACTAAAAATATTGTCTGTGCCGAAGTATTCAAAATTATTTATAAATTATCTGATTTCTTTAAAGTAAACGCCGGGTGAAATCGCGGGGCACATTTACCATTGTATAAGTCTAAAGAGAATAATTTTTTGGTTGAATCCCAGTGTAGGCTGGTGTACTCGTATTTACATATAGATATAGATGAAACAGTGGCCTGGCTAGTGCTAAATGAAATCTATATCAAAATATATATATACTATAAGAAACATAGGATACGTTATACAACTTAACTGCAATTATCTTAGGGTTCGGGTTAGTTAAATAGACACATCCTGCCTTTTTTCTGCAAATTTATTTATCATTATAGTGTAGTTTAAAAGATATTCACTACATCTTCTTTCAAACCGGAATAGAAAAAGGTATATTACGGTTGTTTGATCATCTCGAAAGGATGAATGAAAGTAGACTGACAAAATAAATTTATAGAGAAAATGTGTGGTGACGGTAAGAATCGGCAAGGGTCGCCCTAGAATTATGCACATTAAATTGGTGGCATATTAAAAAAACGGTCAAATTTTAAACATTCGAAATCGACGAGCTTGCATGAAAAGATTTGAAGGATAACAGTGAAGCAAGAGACATGCAAACTTACTATGTGGAAACTTTTAGTCTCTGCTTACCCTTCTGGGAAATAGGCGTGAGTTTTAACTATTATTATTTCTCATAATACCGGTAGCTAAACACGATCTTAGTTTCCAAGATGTTTTGCTTCTATACACAATATTGATAAGTCCGACAGCCGTTTTCGTTTCGTACAAGAGCACGAAGATAGTATTCAAACGACTTTAGTTTAGAAAATGTTCTATCAGGTTTTAGAGTTGTGACTGAAAGGGCCAAAAATAAGAAGCATTCTGTTATTGTCTATGGAAAGCTGGAGGCAATTGCTTTTTCTTTCAGCATTGATCCCGTGGAGTAAATTTAACGAATTTTAGATTTCAAATAAATTTTACAGCAATTAATTGTTGATAAAAATTTAAAGCATTTATTAATCAGTTTTCCAGCTGTGTGTTTTAAATTTATCCAAGCAAGATTTTAGAGTTTATTCTTTAAAAACGATTCCCATATATAACCCACGGTATGCAAATTAAATGGGGAGCAAAATTGAGTGTTAACAAAAAGTAAAGACGTTATGTTACCACTTCGCGTATATTTACGCATCTTATATATACTGAACGAGTGTATTTTTAATGAAAAACTTTATATTGTATTATTACTAATCGTTTAATTAACAGTTGTCAGAAACAAGTTTACGATTTTCATGCAACTTTGTTAGTTATATTTTTGCAGTAACTGATTGCCGAAAAAAATAAAAAAGATTTTTATAATTTTTAAAACAATCTGTTTTCTCTGCTCCTATTTTATTTTCAAAATTCCACTGAGATAATCTCTTTTTTGTTAGTTTTCGGCAGCTTATTAATATCTTAATAATGGACCAATAATAACAACATTTACAACGTAAAAACGTTATAAATTACGTACGCATAAACACATCTCATTTACCTAAACAAATAATTGGACTTCACTCAGCTGCAGACATTTTTTCTGAGGGGGAAGTTGCGTTTTACTTAAATGATTTACTTTTTCTAGGTGTTATAGATTAAAAACAATTCTTACGTAATCACCCTATCAGGGGTTTGAAGATTAAGAAAGGAAACATGGAAACAAAGAAAAGCAGAAGGCATGGCAGTGACACGAAGTCACAATAAATCTCTACGAAATCAGTTAAGCACACTTGACTTGTTAACGCTCTGATAGCAGAAATAAAACACTCCAGTGTGTCCGCACTTCGCTAATTACACCCACTGTTTGGCCGTCCAGAATATTCTTGAATCATCGAGAACAAAAAAGTCGTAAACATGTCACGTCTGACATAAACAAACAAGATTTATAGCCTTTCAAAAATTCTAACTCTCAAAATAAATCCATTTAAAAATAAAATAACATACATTAAAAGCGTTGACAGAAGCAAAAGGCGGGACGTGCGGGGCGGCTTGTTTATGTTTAGAGAATTGTATTCTCAAATAATTTTTTATTCTGTACCATTCATTCTGTAGGAAATAATTTCCTTGTTGTGAGTTTTAATTAAACATGGAAACTAATTTGTACAATTGTGTATATACACAATTGTACAAATTAGTTTCCGTGTCATGGTAACAAACTTACAATCATTTTCTGGTCACTTTTGTTCATGGTATAGTTATATGTTCAGTGTATCCCGGAAATGCAACAAAGCTAAAATAAAAGACCATGTGTTTCAGCCCGAGACAGCGAGTTCGATTCTAGCTACGGGCAAACAGACTAATGAGTTTTTAACTCGAGTCAAACCAAACCACTCGGTTTGTGTCTCGAAGAGCACGATAAGCTGTCGGCCGCCGACGTTGTCGCACCGATGATGACGTCGTTGACAGCCACTGACCCGCACACGGCCGTCGTGGGGGCTCAAGTCCAAGGCCCTCGACCTTCCCGATCTCCTCGTGGTCTCCCACTACGCCCCGGCAGCGGGTCAAGCAAACCATACGCGCTAGAAGGATTATTAAAATGCAATAAGTTTTAGTTTAAACGCTTTCGCTATCATAAAGACAAAGTATATCCACAGAACATAATTTCACTTTCTCAACACAAATACAGCCGAATGCAAATAAAATTCCACGCATTTCGCGCGTAACATTAGATAATTGACATAGTGTTAATAGCCGCGTGTGCGGCCACGCGGTCGCCGACGTGATGTATATTCCAATGAGGCAAGTCCAGCTCACGTTTCATCAGCCCGCTAAAAAAACAACTGCACTACATTCGTTTGTGTTCAATTTGTTCAGTCCAGTTGCTTCTATTTCGATGCTCGTTTCAAGGCAACGTTAATTCTCTTAGAAGTGTTATCGATGCGATTTCCATCGATATTGTAGAATCGGCGATAGTTTTTCTTTTCCGTCGCTTCGAGAGCGGAGGCCGGCGCGCGACGCCCGCGCGCAGTGCGCAGTCGGCCGACGCGTCCCGCGGTGCGTGTGTGTGTGCGGCATGCGCGCTCGCCCGCGGCCGTGTTGCCTTGACTTCGCGTCATGCTCATTCCAGTTTCGCCGATCGTAAAAATGTTAACCTAACATCTCCAGTGCGGCGGCCCGCTCGGAGGCGCTAGGTCGGTGGTCGGTGCTGCGTGTTTGGTCGTCCCGTGTCCGCGCGTCCGATATCATCGTACACGTGCCGGTTCTGTCATTGATTTTTTACGCGATGGGTGAGGCGTCGCAGGCCGGCGGCGAAAACGTCGCGTTGAAACGTAAGATCACCTTGTTCAACGGCGTCGGCATCATAATCGGAACCATAATCGGCTCCGGCATCTTCATATCGCCCACCGGCGTGTTCAAGTACACTAGGTGAGTTGAATTTCCCGCGGTTTTCCCAACTGTTGCATCCGACCAATAGTTGAACGACGTTGACAGTACAGGCTGTTTTTTAGTTTTCTTTGAGATTCTCGTAGGAAAGGATTTATGTGTAATCTCATAAATAGAGATAGATGAATCATGGAAATCTAAAAAGTATTTGTAAAATATACTAGATGCGTATTAATTTCAATATTGAGAACATACCTTATTATTTTACATGAGTTACTTAATCACTATTATTTTATGATGTGCATTTGAAATATGTAGTAATTTTCAATTTAGTTTTTGCTAATTATTATTTTAAATTTTTATACGTTATAAATTTTAATTATTGATTACTTTGTTAGTTTATGATAAAAAATATTCTTGAATACAGTTGAAATGAATTGAATTAATCTCATGCCCTTAAGTGCGGAATAGAATCACCGCTCTTTACCTATAACATCTATAAATAAAATCGTAGTATATGTCTGTGATTTCAAATTAATTGTTTATTATTCCATATAGTTATTTCTACGTTACCAGCACCCAAATAATTCTTTTTGAAAATGTTCCCTCTCTTTCTTTTTGCCTGGGCTAATTTTTGGAACTTCCGGACCGATCTTGATGGAGGTTAAAAGAGTTTATTGGGTTACACTTAGGGTACTTTTTAGGGTTTCTGTGTGGAAATTGGTGAACCCTTCAAAATAGGATAATTCAATCGAAATTCAAACGAAGGTGAAACTGGAATCGGAACTTAGATTGGAATTATAAGCGGGAGCGATATTAGAATCGAAAGCGGGATCAGGGTGGATATATTTTTATCGGTGAAAATGAAAGATGTAGAAATTCATTCTACCTATTTCGAAATGGGCGGAGCCCAGGCATAAGTTAGTAATAAATAAATATCCATTATGTATTAAATATGTATTTCAAATTTAATCCTTTATCAAAGTTAACCTATCTGTTGTTTCTGAGTTTATTTTATATACCGTGCAGACTAGGGGTTAGAAATTGTTTTACAATATGAAAATCGAATTGTTTGATATACGTTCTAATCGATCCTGGTCTAATCTAGATCTTGATCCTAATTCCACGTTCGATTCGATTGCGATTGAATAATCCCATTTTGAAGAGTTTTCAAATTTTCACATTGGAACCCTAAATATTCCGGGATAAAAAATATCCTATATATAGCCCAATAAGTTCTTCTACCTTCAAGTGAAAGTCTCGTCAAGTCGGTTCAACCGTTTCAAAATTACCCCGGACAGACAGACAATTTTTTTACAAGGTTTTGTTTTGGTATTGGTAATCTATAAAGGATCCTATGGAATTTTGAATAGTTCGGTATACATACACATGTTTATCACAGAGGCTTAATTATTCCGATTACTAAGACGAATTAAAATCATATATAATAATTGCTAGCTTTTGCCCACTGCTCCGCCCGCATAGACATCAATCATATTTAGATTTTTTTTTTGGATAAGATTTGCGTAAAGCGTGTTCTTAGTGAACGTCTACGTCCCGAAAAGAATAACTATGCCGAATTTCAAGTAAATCGGATCTATTGTTTCGGAGGTCTCGTTATGAGTGAGTCAGTCAGTGGCATTTCACTTGTATATATATGTATATGTAGATAGATAGCTAGAAAGACTTCACAAAATGGTTTTAAGGTAAAAATAATATATGACAGTTTTTTAAAACTGTCTAACGATAGGCCATATAATATATTGTTTTGTTTTTTTTCTAGATGGACAAAATAAGAACCTCTACAGCTTTTATTTTTATATTAACGATTCTTTGTGTATAAAAAGCGATGAAATGGAAACAATTGTATTTAATATATTGAGATTTTTGGGTGAATTTAAATTTGTATACTAAGCCATATTTATTTGCTTAACAATTAGTGATCATGCGAGAATTTGATTTTATTTTGTGTATTAAATTATGGATTAAGTTCAATGCAACATACGAAACATTGCCGCTTTGAATTGGCTGCGAACAATACACTGCGCAAGCATTACGCTCCACGACCCTTCCATCTTCTCGGCCGCGTTCCTATTTTACGCCATTGCGACGCTTTCGTTACGAACTTCACAGCGGCAAAGTTTTGTACGTTGTGCTGTAAATATCTATCTACAATTTGTATCAGATAATTTATTAAATACGTATATAGGTATTTTAAGGAAGAACTGTACAAAATGATATCTTTTCCTTTCTTTCATATACAAAAAAAAAAAACTCTTAAAGAAACGACATGTTCTTTTCGAGAGCA
>BGZK01002730.1:0-44372 GCA_005406025.1 Eumeta japonica
TTTCTATCTTTATTTATGCAAAAAACATATTCATGTTGGAAAAACAAATAAATCTTATGATTTCAGACAAGCAAAGATTTTATTTTCGCTCATATCGCGTTCCTCATGTACAAACATGATTTGCATGTCGTGACGTCATCACACAAAAGGATTTGATTGGGCGTGACGCCCCAAACGCCGCTTTGTGTACAGAATATTTGAAAATTAGGAATTTTAAAAAGTTATCTAAACTAAACTAAGCACTTTCAGTGACACATAAACTAGAAATTATAACGATTTTAATTAAAAAAATTTAACTTTTTAAATATCTTTCTTTGTAACATCTCTCTTTCTCAACATAACAACATTAGCAACATCTAATGTCCCTTCTTAATAACGGATTTCTCTTGTCAAATCTTACCGAATGAATTAAAAAACAAAATTAACAGTGCACGTTCCGTGTTGTGATCGCATTGCAGTGGGCGTGTGCACGCGCCATATCGGACAGCGGCTGATCCAGAGCCGGAGGGAAAACGCGCCCGCCGCGGACTTCATTACCATCTCCATTCATATGAAAACAGTTACAGATAGTTTCCTCGCCGCCGGAATATGAATGGGCCGGCGCGCCGGCCGCGCGCGTAACTCTTATTACCGAGGCCGCATAAATTGACATCGCTTCAGTTTCATCCCGAAGCCCGCAGTTTCTTTTGTCGCGGCGGGGGTGGCGGGGCGGGCGCGGCGCGCGGGGCGGGCGGAGGTTGACAAATGGGCCGCTCCGAGCATCCGCGCGATACAATCGCTGCGCGTTGCTTACTGCGCGCTCGGGTAGGAAAAAACTAGGGTCGCCGGATGAATGAAAACTGGTTTTGTTGTCGCGGCGGCGGCGGCCCGATGAAAATATTTCCGGTTTCAAATGGCCCGATGGACATGGCGCGACAAAGGGCACCTGCACCGCGCGCGGCAAGTGAATAAGACAAAAATGGCCGTGTCCGAGCCCAGGGCTGTCCCCGCGAATGTATGTTACTATTGTTTAGTGTCCATTCATTAGAGTCGTTTAGAAGGGTTATTCGATCTTTCTCTTGAAAAATTATATACGAGGGAATTTAATATTGATTATTAAGAACTAAGAAATTTGCAAATTCGAAGGAATATTACAGAAAACGTTAAACGAAGTTTCGTTTGTTTTTCGCTAATAAATTAATTTGATTGTATTCATGATACTCGTGAATTTTGACGTGATAACGTCTTACGATTCAATGAACGCCGGCTGCACGCACGAAAAAGCATGACTCATTGACGCATTCCGCCTGAGCCGAGCGTGCGAGCGAGAGCGCGGAACGAGCGATCTCTCTTCCACTCCATCGGCCGATGCGTCCGAGTAGAAGAGAGACAGCGGCCGCACACAACCTACACGTGAACTGTTTTGCAAATGTTTATAAAGTGAAGTGAAAAATTAATATGGTTTCCATTGCTTATTACAACAACAATTGCGGCAAGTGATAATAATTCAATTCAATTCATAAAAGTATGCAATTTCTCATTAATGTTTTCTTATGACGTTATCATGTAAAATTATCGGAGACCGACTTTACAGACAACCAATTTTTTTTATTACATTAATTACATGAACGTATACATTTAGTGTAAAATAACTTTTAAGCAACAGCCTTGAATATTAACAACTTGTATAGTTCTAGTAAATGTTTAGTTTTAAAATCTATGCTAGTTACAAAGTTTATAGATGATGGACAGCATATTGGATATAGACGTGCAAGCGCGGTCTTATACTGTAAAATTTGTTCATGATTTACAGATTAATGATTCATTTTAAATCGTCCACTTTTCTAGAAGTAGTCGTTAATATCAACGACTGCGTACGCGTGCTTTGGGAAAGTTTCTATTCTTAATCACCACAGTCAGTGATTTATCAGGTTTTATTGCCCTGCTGCAGAAGTGAATATTTTGACAGTCGTGTTGTGAGTGGGATAGAATAATCCTAACACCGACGGGGTGGTAGCATTCGGAATCAACGGCTTTATTAGTTCATTATTACGAATTGTCTCTCTTAGTCATTGAGAAAGTCATTTCAATTTTCCTTGAACAAAACTCATTGGTTAATTCGCCCGTTGTCAGCGATCGATTCGGCTATTTTCTAATTCGAAAGCATCATGCTGACCCCTGTTTTAGTGGGTTGTGATTTTTAATGCAATGAGACTATATTGTTTAAAGCATCAGCATTGATAAAGTGGCATTTTATATTTCTAATATTTTTTAGTAAGAATCAATTTATTGGCGAATGTGAGTCGATTGTTCAGGGCGTGCTGTCAGCCCTGGCGGCGGCGGGGGCGCGCCATTACTCACTGTCGGGCGCCATTCCGCGGCGCCCCGCCCGTCATCCGCCGCCCGCCGCCGTCGCCCGCTACGCCGTAGCGCGTGTAGCAGCTACGCAGACACTACTTGTTCACTACAATGTGCCATTGATTGTATTCATATAATTATTGATGAGTAGTCGTCGCTCGATCCTTGTATAGTGCAAGTATAATAATGTGTAGAGTTCAACTCAATTTTCTTAAATGATTTTCAGTAGAATATTCCGTAAGACATCATTTTCAAAAGTTTTCCCCATTCCTTGTGCAGTGTTCTCTCTTATCAAGAAGCGAGCATATTTGTAGAAGGTTTCGTAATAGGTTTCAGTCCTTTGGATGTTTGCAGGATTTGGTGGGAAATAAAACGAGTGACATTAGTTTTTTATATAATTTTAATATTTTTTACACAATTGGTAGCATTCATAATGCCGACAAGTGCCCGCCGTGCGGCGGCGGGTGGCGCGGCGGTCGCGGCCGCGGCCGGCCGTACAATACAAATATATAATAACTTTGCAGCGGTGTGCGGCCGGCGCCGGGCCGCGCCGCGACCGCCGCGCGCCCTGTACAGTAACGGATGACTCTCGACCAGTATTTATAATGTACATATACATATAAAGAGAAAAATCAAATAAAATTCTCAATTAATACATTACATAATAACCCTAACAACTATTATTTAAGATTTTTCTCTTAATAAAATATATTACACGCAAATTATATAACAATAATTAGGAAATATCAACAAAGAAATAGTCCTGCGCGGGCGAAGAACGAAATCCATAAGTAATCTGCTCCGGCGGCCCGAGAGCAGAGCGGCTTTATACAAATAAACTACGGAGCGGATGCACCTCGGGAAATATTTACACAAAGAAACGACGAACGGGAGTGCAGTGAAAATAGCCCGCGACGAGAGGTGCGGGTGCGGGCGCGGCGCGGCGCGGGCGCGGGCGCGGCGCGGTACGAGCTCGTCTCCGGGTAACCTCATGTTTCCGTCATCAAAACTTAGCCGGCATCTCTCTTAGAACCGATTTGTCAATATTTTAAATAGCTTCCTTCGTATACATGGCATAAGGCGAGTAACGCGCGCGTTACGTCTATAAAGGTATCGCGTAGTGAGGCGGAACGCTGCCGCTGCGGCCGCGCGGTCGGCCCCGGACGTGCCGTGCGCTGCGAAGTAATGTGTGTAACAAAAGGAAGGCGCGCAGCACGGCGCGAGCGCGGCACGGGCGCGGCGGGGCGGGGCGGGGCCGCAGCGGCGTCGAACAGAACCATTTCAGGAATCGGTTTAACTCTAGGAAAAGCTCTCAGTGTTCAGTCGCGAGTCGCCTCCCATTTCACGGGGTGAGTGCGCCGTCCCCGGACGGCGCGAGCGAAGGCAATAGGGTAAGATCTACTACGAGACAAAATAGACCTAAAAATCTCTTTCAACAGTGTATAATATCATTTAGTGATCGTATACATCGGTTTCGATTGTGCTAGTCCGCCTGCGCGACTCCTCGCGTACATACGATATTATCATACATAATTATAATAATTTAAAGATATGTATTTCACCTGTAACGTAAAACGACTCCTACGCAATGTCACAATAAATAAACCGAGGTCCGCGCCGCGGCGGGCGCTGCGGCGGGGGGCGGGGGTTGCGCGAGAGTGCGCGGCTGTGCCGGGCGGCCGTCGCCGTGTCGCTCACCACTGTCGTATTATAGTTACGTAATAACGATACACAATTAGCTATAAATATTTATTTATTTATACGATTACTATCAAAGTTATTGTTAGTCCGTGTGACGCCGGCCGACGCCGGCGCCGTCGCTCCGTTCACATTTACATTATTAATTTAAACATTAAATTTGACTTTAAATCTTAATTTAGGAGATCGTATACTGTGTTCAAATATTACAAAACGTATGCGGTATGTACAAGTGGCGTCGTCTCCAGTGGGCGCGGCGCGAGCGCGGCCGGGGGCGCGGGCGGCGCGGGCGCGGCGGGCGCTATCACAGTGCGAGGGGCGACACCCGCCGACGCAGCATCTGCGACAGACACGGACCACTGTCATGACTCATTTTGCAAGATAACGGAAAATTTCAAAATTCAGATTCAAACAAAATAAATAAATATTTGTAAAGAAATAGTTCTTGTAATTCGTGATCTAAGAAAATAATTAGAATAACATTTTAAAAACATCATTAGAGATACAGTTGAAGAGCTAAGTTAATTTCAATTTTAACTTAACTTTTGAATTGAAGCTTTTTGGGCGCGGTAGGCAAACTTGATTTAATTGCCTTTTACATACCGCATTGAACGGAAAGAAATTGATATCTCTAGTTATCATAAGCCTTGATTACAAAAGTGTATAATACAAATTCTAAAATAAATGTAAGTAAATACTAGTCCGAAAGACAGGACTATAGAATATTAACAAAAATTAACTCTTAATCGATACAAATATCATTTTTTTTAAGGCGAAAGAAAAGCAACCGCGATACTCACATGTACAGTGTGTTGGGGCGATGGCGGCGTGCATTAGAGGTGGTGGCCGTAGTACTCGGCGGGCGGGTAGTAGCCCTGGTGGAAGGCGGGGTCGGCCGGCGGCCGGTGCATCATCTGCTGGCCGTCCATCATGTAGCCCATCGTCGCCTCGGGGCTGTACGCGCCGCTGGGGCCCGCGTGCGGGAACACTGCCGGGTACAACACTGTCCCGTTACTTAGACACGCGCTGACTGCGCCCGACCACCCCTCCCCCCTTATTCATGTAATTATATTAATTAGACTACTGTTCCAACAACGACATGATCGCCCGGGCCTTGTAAAGAGTATGTGAACTATAACTCTGTAGGTTTCACAGCATCGATTAATATTATTAGATGTACCCTTAGTGGAAAAGGCCTCCTAAATATGAAACCTAAGGAACATGTTGTTCTACTTGTTGTTGTGGCAGGGTTTAATCCACCCACGGCTAAGGCAAATGCTATTTGTTTTAGGTTGAAGGGTTTGGAGATCTTAGCCCTCCTGGGTGGCACAGTGAAATTTCGTAACTGATAACATTGATGTCATCACTGCGAAGACAACGTCCAGAATCACCAAATTAAGATGCTTTCTAAGGAGTGATACGAGTGTTTTAATTTGACTCAATTTAAAAATCTTCGGTTGAATGAATCGTGACTAGGATTCGAACTTGCTACCTCTTGATTCGACGAACTATTCTCAACCGCTGTGTCACCACCACTCTAAAGGAGCAAGTGCCTAGATCGAAATCTAAAATGAAGTAGGTACGCACTTCGTTTATGAAAAATTAAATTGTAGCGAAATATGTTCACGAGACAGTCGTGTCCACTCTGGGAATGTGTGTGAAGTATTTAATTGATTTTTACTGCAAAACCTTTTTACCGTGGTCATATAATGATATTATTAAAACATTAAAGTTCGAACGCAAAAATGACTCATTGACTACACAGTCAAAAGTATTTTGTATTGAAAATAGATAGTTATAAATATTTTCTGTTTCGTTATTTCATGTGTTTTTACACATTTACCCATTGATTAAAATTTACGTAATATGATTTTTATCATGTTAAGTAAATTTTAATTAATGATTACCTATGTAAAGGAAATGAAGCGAGTACGTAACCTAAAGTCAGAATGTTAGAGCTACGTATGTGATTTAGTATTAAAAAATACAAATACTACTCTTTCATGACAAAGTACTCTTTCAAATTGATCTCCATATACGCCTCTAATTGGCGTATACAAATCGTTTTCGTCGATAGATATCCCCCGTTTGTCCCGAATGGCTTTGGCAAGTCGACAATCTTATTTTTTAACAACTAAGAGTGCATTCCGACAACAAACGACGCCGCACCGCCGACGCCGCGTCGCGGGCGCACATCAAAACGCATTCCCCTCGCCCCAGAACAAAGCCTGCGGCGCGCGGCGTTCGTCGAAACTCGCTCAATTTTCCCACAAAACTGTTATGACTTCCGAGTGCAATATATCCGCAGCGGATTATCAATCCGGAGCGCGGCTCGGTAATGGCGTTCGGCCATTATAGATTCCGATATCCGGCGCGCGGGCCGTTATGGGCCACGCGCCATTGGGCCCCGCCGAGACGCGCGGCCGAGGCACGCCGCGGCGCCTGCGCTCGTTGCCTACGAATTGTGAAACGCTGTGGTTGAACTTCTTGAAGGATCGGAACGTTTTCTGGACGCGGACACGCCTATAGCTTGGGGCTGATGTCGATAATGTTCACATCTTTTTCATCTTCACGAGAAGATGTTTGGCATTTGGCGACAGGGCAAGTTGTCAAAATGTTCCTGCAATACTTTTTAGGTTGACAGTACATGTTCCGTTTGTGGTCATTCCAGGGACGAGGAAGATGTAAAGCTTACGAGAACTGCGGTTCATATAATATGCTTTGCCAAATATTTCTGGGTGAAGTCGTCCGAGAAGCGTTTTTGTAAATCTTGAGATATTTTGAGATGGAAAAACTACATTGGGTTAAGATCAAAACCATCAAACACGCGCTTATTGGCTTGAGTTGCCGTATCTTCAATTTTGATATTTCCACTGCTTTCATTCATCGATATTCCACGATTTCGTTGTAGAGATAAGTTACGGCGTTCAAACAATTATTCATACGTGAAAACAACGCAGAAAAGCATTTTTCATGGGATTCAAAGGATCTATCCTTTTAGCTTTATTAATAGATATGGACTTCTTTCTAGCTTAGCTCACATCCTAAGGTAAATAAATTTTTAAGTCGATTTAAGATGTTACGTAAAATATATATGTGGGAGCGCGCGTGAGTGATTGCATGCGCGCGTGTGTTTGTGTGCGTGTGTTTGTGTGCACATGTTTGTGTTTACCAGGGTTGAAAAATTTGCTATAAAACGTTTTTTAGAATAATAATTAAATTAGTCTATCGATAAGTTCTGAAATCTAACTAGCTCTTCTGCTTAGAAAGTAACTTCAATCATTGCAAACTGCATTAAACGGTGAGTTCGCTCAAGGGTTTTACAAAAAAAAAAAGGGTTTTTTTTTAAATAACTTATGACATTCTTGGTGGATTGACGTTTTTCTTATTTGTTCAAAAAATTGTGTTGGATGCCGTAAAGCATATCAAAATCGAAAAATATAATACAATAAAAAAGCGTATTTTTGATATTCAAAGATTTTTTAACTCGAAACGCTTAAAATGTATTACATTACAACTGTAATCGATCGATATCAAGCGCATCAATGAGTTTCAATAATTTACGGGTCATTTGTTTTTGAATACTTTGAGTTTTATAAAGTAGTAAGAAGTTTTAAGGATAGCCTGCAGGGTCAACTGTTTTTCAAATTTATTTTGTTTTTGTATTAATATAAATTTCCAGTAATTACAAAATACCAATTTAATATAGGAACTTTTAAACCGAAATAGAGGAATACTTATTTTGGGCAAAGTTAGCCAGAACTATTGCACAAATTGTTTACATAACAACAGCCAAACTACGAGAGCGGTCGGCGGCGCGAGCCGACGGAGCGTGAGCCCTTAGACCAGGATAACAGGAAGCAATAAAGGGCGTCCCCCAGCTCCGCGCAATCTCAGCTCGTCCTGCCGGGAAACTATGATTTACTCGCCGCTAATCTACGGGAGACGAGATTGCAGGATATTGCACTCATTGAGGGCATTGTCACTCTCTCGCCGGTCCTAACTGCTCTACGACAATTAATTCCATTCAAGACGAATTCAACGGGTGCACCGTACGAACGACGAGGCGTGCATACAAGGCGTGCGATTATTCTATGATAAATATTTTTGTTGATAAGTCATTAAATTTCATAATGTTCGTTTTGACCGCACACCGAACGCCTTTGGGCGAACACATAAAACGGTGTGTCGAATCCGAATTCGGCGGGTCGAGAGCGGGCGGACGTCGGCACGGCCGAGTTTGTCGACTGCGGAAAACGGGAGAACCGTAGGGGCGAACGACACACGGAAAATTGTTTTGGCAACGGACTAAAGAAAACAGCCCCGCCGCACTTCCTGCGGTCGGGCCGCGGACGGTTTTCCGAACGCGATATTGTTACCGCTTAATTTTTTCGATGACATTTCATGTTCTGCGCCACGGTAGCGAGCCGTTCGGCTTAAACTACGTGAAACGAAACGATACAGGGAAATTCAAACCATTTCGAGAAAAAGTTAAGGTTATATTGTTGCGTGAGGTTTCATCACCTCACTACACGGGCGCGCCCTCGATATTCTTTTACTTTAGATTGAGAGCCTTGGAGAGGTTTAGCTCGCTATTCTGGTTCAGTGCAGGGTAACTTGCAATGCTCCTACAAAATTATGAGTACGATTCTGTGAAATCGGAATAAGAGGCCAATAGTTACTGAGATAAGTAGTTAGATGTTTTTCAGTTGGTGCTCAACAATTTTCTTATATGCTTCAGTAATTGTTATAATAAGTTGTTGTGAGAGACTGCTAAGTCCTTGTGCACGTGTTCGGATATATAAGAGTGACATACATACATGTTTCTCTTGTTCCACAAAATTTTGCGTCTATTTTCTTCCATTTTAATTAAACGAACGATACAGTTCTAAAAAACATGTATATAAGGTTTAAAACTACGGTCCAGAACATTACATTCTGCACCAAATGACATTTTTTTAATATCTTCATTGATAAAGTGGCGCCGCTCGGTGTTGAGATTTACTTAATTAGCTAGTCGAATTAGTCGAATCTATAAACAATAACTCTTGTATCGGAATTAAATCTTACGGACTTAGACCTTAAAGCTCTCCGCGTGGGTCTAGTGCGGGGCGGGGCCGTTGACGACGGAGCCACCGGCGCGGAGACCGCGCCCAGGACTGAAGGCTTAAACATGCTCTCTCCGAAGCACGGAGCGAGTGTTTCAAATCGACTTAACATAAAAACTCACTGGCCGATTCGTCCGAGGTCAGAATCGAACCCAGTACGAAGGCAACGCTCTTAACCGTTGAACCGCCACCGGTTCGGCGTACACCGCCGTTATATAGACTAGGTCGGCTGTGGAGTTACTGAGGCGAGGTCGAAAACAAAATACACTAGTGCGTGATAGAATCGGAGCATTAGTCTGTCCTTTGAATGTGATAAGCTTCCGCAATTCATGCGTACAAAATTATTGCGGTAATTGTGTAACATTATGTACGAACAGAAAAATATTTCATTGAACTCGCATGTGAAATATATAGAACTGTAAATTTTCTCGTATTTTCATGTAAACATAATTAATTTCATTTATTGAACACCAAATTATTTGTTTTAACCCACGTAATTTGTAAAAAATGTGCAGGATCGATTCAATGCCAGGATCGTACGAGTACATGTACGAGAGTTACGTGTAAGCGAGTGGACTCGCCTCTCCAACTCGCACAGACATATGCGTGAGTACACTTATTCTATTTTTCTTTTGTATTGCAATCTGCAGTAACATAAACTAGATCTATAGTGCTAACTTATTCGAAGTTACAAGTGATAAGTACATAGTCAAAACTTTAAAAGATACTCCCTAATAAGTATAGAAGCACTCTGTTGTGTATTTAACTATCCATATACTTCGTTCTGCATGTGTGCCGTCGCTGTCATTAAACCTTCGCGATTGCACAATCGCAACACTTATTCTGGCATCTCGCATGCGCAGTTAGTGTAAATTAGTCTCACTTAATGAATTTATTACAGAGACACAAGTGTAACTAGTGATGCGCCGGCGTCGCATCGTAAATTACAGTTCGGCACGCGCCGCGCGCCGCTTCCGGTCAATCGTTTATTGAGCTTTTTGCGAGGATTAAATCCTGTTCCGTCCATTTAGCACGGCGTTAAGCGCCCCGGCCCCGCCCCCGCCCCGCGCGCTCAGCTCGCCTCTCTTAGTGTTTCCTCTCGGTTATATATAGTTTAATCAATGATACAGCAAGTTGTTGAAATCAAATTCATTGATAAGATGTTTTAAATAGAACAACTAGATTGAATTCTTGTCATTCTTTTAACACGACCAAACACTTTAACTTTGTAATTAAGAAATTCGGTCTGAAGCCTTCGGGAATCGATATTTATTTGAAACATTATTTCTTTCTTCCATGATGACATTTGTCTTTTTTTCCGGTAACGGTATATTCATCAATATACCGTTACCGTGGAGCGGTTCAATGGTAAATCGATTTGAGAAGTTATTTTAGATTTTTTGGCCACGTACGAGTTTCGTTAATCCCTAAAAAGTGAGCAGCGGCACATCCGAGGGCGCGCGGCGGGCGGGGGCGGGGCGCGCGGCGGCGGGGGCCGGGTGATGGATCGCTCGGGACGGGTCAACGAATTCGGACATTATTCTTTTTTACCCTTCTTGCGTTCCCGGAGCATTCGCAAGAGTAAGCCCTTTTTCTGCGACGTCCTTTTTGCTGCGAATTTTCGTTCGACCGGCGCGCCCTCCGCGCTCACAAAGACCTCTGTTTTATACGGACGGTTACTATTAACTAGGCGAGCTTTTGACAAAACAACTTTGAAGCTTTCTGAAAACGCATTCAGAATTAATTCAGCTTTTCCATATTGATAGTTTCTCTTTTTTACCGTATTTTAATAGAAACATGGTGTGGTTAGTTTTATTTTAATACAATTTTAATTCGATAGAATTTAATATATGAGATCTATTTGTAAAACGACTTGAAAGTACAAAACTCTAAGCAAAATATATAATTGATGAACTTTATTGTAGACGGACAATATTTATTTGTATGAAGCGAAACGAATAATCCGCAAAAAAATATGCTTCCAAATAAAATGTGAATGCACCTCGGCAAGAGGAACGGCTTTGTTGTGAAATGTAGTAACGTGCCTGCAATGCGGACGGCAGGCGGCGTGTCGGCGGCGCGGACCGACGCGGGCCGCCGCGGGCCGCCGCGGGTCCCCGTGGGCGGCCCGCGCGCCGCATACTCTATGAGAGCTTTCGCCGGACTCGCGGACCGGCCGGACACTAAACTCGATTGTCGACATCAAAGCCATCTCGACCGCAAGCCCCCGTCCGAATTTACGCCTCTCAAAAGAATTGAAATTGCCCATACAAAGGATATTTTTTATCCGATGGTCGGCAGCGATACAGCGCGCTCGTCCCGGTCTAAAATTCTACAAGGTCGGTAACGAATGTACGAACAAACTAAAGGACCGCATCGCTGAATTTCTGATGATGTACCTACATTCAGTACCAGAATTTCGTTTAAGAACTAGTAATATAAAACAATATTTTACCTGCTCTATTTGACTGATCTATCATCGGCTGGACTATCCTCCGTCTCGCGTTGATAAACCTGCAACAAGCGAATACAAAATTACAAGCGAGATCCGTTTAAAAACCTAAAAATCAATTACGCTAACAATGGCGGGAAGAAACAATTAGGGAGCGCGCGGCACGCAGTTACCGGGCGCTCATAAGTAAATTACAAGACGAGTTATATTTGAAGCAATTACTCCGGCAATATGTTATACGTCTGCTGAATAAGTAATCTGTGCTCGCGCGGCCCCTCGCCGCGCGCCCGCGCCACGGCCCGCGCAAATGGCGGATGCATTTTCAAATTAACTGTCAGATAAATTTTGCAGAAAGCTTGATACTTTCGGATTGCTTTGTGATTCGATTAGTTCGTTCGCCGAACTCGTTTACGCGACACCGGCTGACGTTCGACTCGTGAGAGAGATACAACCGCATGTAAGTGGTTGGGCCCTTCTATAAAAATTGAACTGAAAAAAAACATATCGATATGTAGTTGTTTGAATTATTATCTTCTTGACAAATCTATGATTTCACCTCATCGAGGGAATAATAAATGACTCGTATTAAAAATTGAATTTCGAGTACATACTTAACGCATGTATCTACGCCCACTGCATGTCAAGCCGGCGCGGGCGCAATAAATCCGGCGGGCTACCGGCGAACCCTTCTGCTATCCTGGTAATCGTCGCCGCTTCCGATGCGTCTAATGTAATCGAGATTAGTTCATTAAGTTGCCGCTCGGCCGACGCCCGCCTCTGGGGATTTCAGTTGAATATTTTCATTCCAAATTATGCAATTACTGTGTAACGTCCCTTGTTAAATAAATTTTCGTGTTAAGCTTTAGCTCAATTGTTCTATAAGCAAATAATCTAAGGAAATAATATCTTTAACGCCTTTTTTGCACTTGACATTATCTGATGCGTGACCAAATAGGTACAACCAAATCTATCGTATTGTTGTATTGACGTTTCTAGAGGTGGTGTTTGAATTTTTTTTCTTAGGTTAGCACCTACATTGCATTTTAAGCGCCTTCTAAATATCATTATAATATTGATATGCGTATGTAATTCCATAAATGGCGGAACACGACATGGGGTACAGCAGGAAGTTCGGGTTCTGCGTCTGCTTGGTTTATATGAAATTGAAATCAACAATGAAACTCATAAAATACTTTAGATAAAATATTTTTGTCCATGTTATACTTTTGATGTTATATATCCTCCAAATATCACGTAATGGACGAGCACGTGGTCATCGAAGGAATCGGAAAATATTTAAATAGTTTGAAGTCAAAAATGCAATTCGAACGAAACACGAACAAAAGTATTAACGTTAATTGCATTATTTAGTCACGAGCGGGCGCCGGCGGCGCGGGCCGCGGCGCTCGTAAATCATAACAGCTCTAATCTGGATTTGTTAATTCGAGTGAGGGGTGTCGATCGCCGCGGCCTCGGCGCTGCACTCTCCCGATGCACATGCGCCTGATGTATCAGTTTCGTATGCAAATATCCTAATTGTAACGACATTTAAGCATTATGAGTCGGCGTCGGGCCGCGGCGGGGAGCGGCGCGCGCCCCAAACTCTGCGTTGTTCAGTGGCACAATACACAGCTGATTACAAAAATAATCAGCTGCGTATGTAATATGTATTTAATATAACGTTTAACATGAAATAATATCATGAGTAATAACCGGCTTCGCACTTAAATACTTTTTAATAAAAATGTAAAATATTGTCTTGATGTAGCTATTTATTATTGAAGCATCTTTGCCCAGAATGAGCGTACCATCGGCGTTTCGCCGCCGAACGGGGGGCCCGCGACGCCGCCGGCGACGGGGCCGCAGGCTTACTTCAGCGCCGACCACTCGACCTCATGATGTGCCGGCGAGGCTCGCTCCGATATCTATTATTATTATTGTGAGATTTTCCGGCTTTCCCTAAATAGGAAAAGTTAAAGAGGCCATTCGGTTACGGCGACACGTCCGCCGGGCGCGTTTCCCGACCAGCGCGAGGGGTCGCGGAATGGGGAAATCTAAGAAATTGTAGGTGCAGAATACCTAATGCGGCCGGCGAGGCCCCGCGCGCCCGCGCCGCCTCGCGCCGGGAATAAAATTTAATTTCCAGTCGAAGTTTCAGGATTTTAATTACCTGAAAGTAAATTAAATAACGAGAAGGCGGATTCGCCGCGATGATGAAAATTCTTTGTTAAACAATCGGTAGGGGCGTCGCGAGCGCGCGCGGCGCCCGCCCTAGCTCCTGACGCCGACCCACATCTTCACTGTGATACTTTCGTCCGCAAAGGAAAAAAACATTAACATTGATTTGTGCGTTTAGTTTAGCGAAATGACTTCGCAACAATACCTCATTCAAATTTTATCCATTTCCCGGCCGCAAATAAAGAAACGACCGATAAAAGTAGGCAAACGACGGTTTTCCAGTCGACGCGGGAGTCGGCCAGGCGGCGCGCCCTAGCGGAGGCAGGTGGGCCGGAGAGAGGCATTACCGCCGCCCATAAATTCTGTTTTTCCCTAATTAAGGTTTAATTCTGCGCGCGATCGTCCAGCGCCCTCCGCCCGAAGCCGCCCGACACATACGTCGACTGCGTGAGTGCTGTATAGTGTCGCTATATACATTGTTTACCCACGAGCACATTTCAAGAACTGGACTTTTTCATTAGCATTAACTTGAAAAACAGTTTAGATGAATACATAAATTATAGAACACATAAATTATAGAAAGTTCAGTTTGTATAAAATACATTAATTCTGTTTTTAACCATTTTTTTCATTTTCCAAAAGTAACATTCTGTAAATAAATATATAGGTTGTCGGCTCAATAATAATTTAATTGTGGTGGTCATTTAGGAAACAAAAGTAAATTGCATGAAGATAGTTTTGTTTGCATGAATTTTTATATGACATCCGATAACAAAATTCTGCTTTTTTTAAGCGTGTCTCCAGTTGTACGGACCCTTTTTGGTGTTAAAGTAGCGAACACTATAATTTTGGTAATTGACTTTTTCTGTATTGAAGGTAGCAGATGAATAAAAATTAATAATACTTTTAAGTGACGTAAAGAATATAGTTATCGCTTAAAACAAATTAGATACAGGGTGATTTCTAAGAAAACTAGTACGTTTATAGCAATTTAGTGTTCATGGTGCATGTGATGGTATACGAGGAATCGGGAACTTAAAACAGCTATATTACATATTAAATACTGTATTGTTTCACACACGTGCAGTAATCAATTTGTGAAAGAGGCTGCGTCCGCAGATCTCATAGCGGGAATCGGACAGCACTTATCAGGAGGAGACGAACCGTCGGGGCGGAGGGCGGGGGCGGCGTGCGGCTATCGGCGGGCAGCTTTATGAAAACTAATGCGTTCATTTGACCGCGGCGCGGGCGCGGGCGCGGTGCGCGATAAGCCGGCCGCGCCGCTGGGATTACGCGCGCTGATTTATCCCGCGTTCGTCCGGGAGCGGCGCGCGTCACTCCCGTCGTCCGCAGAGTCTACGCGCCCGCTCCGGAGTCACCTTCGCGGGCCCGTGGCGCGGTCGCCGGCGCCCGAGGACGCCGCTGTCTTATCGCTTTGTGTACTCGGCCGCTTTGCGATGGAACGGGTCATTTACTAACTATACATTATGCGATTAACAATCTTCATGACGTCCGACGTTCGCTTGCCACATGAAAGTTCTGAATTATCTCGTGTCGATGCTCAGTCCGCAAAAGTCATTTATGAAATTTTGTCCTTATTTGATTTGGTTTTGGATCATGTGGAGTGATTTTATCCTTATTACAGAAATTGGCTAGATTATATTACAAATCTTAATTTCTACCGGATACAGTCAGATAGATGGACAAAAAACACGATAAATTAAAGTATAAAAAATTAAGAAATACAGTAACGTTATGTGTTTTAAATCTTTAAATTTGGATAGTATTTTTAAATGGAGAGGGCCATTTTGAGTATAAAAAAGAGTTAATAAAAAACAATAATAGAAGTTATGACGACAATAAAACAACGAATAAACACTATTTTTTAATGGAGACCCCTTTTATTTTTACTTTATTTTATTGTTATTATTAGTTATACCGACCATAATAATAAACATGTAGAACTATGATCACTGTAACAATTCAAGTGTCCGTTACAGTTCCAAAGATACAGCCCTGAGACAGATGAACGGGATACAGATGGGTGGAAAGACAACGGAGCCTTGGAAATAGGATCCCATTGATACGCACTGAGTACAGAATCCTAAAAATAAGTAGATTTTAAATTTTCTGAAATGTGTACAAGGTGTTAAAAGAAAGAGGCATGTTTAACTTGTATCTAACATTCATTCTGAATTCAATTTAGACGTTTTGTAATAAAAACAGTATAACAGTTTATTAAGATTTAGTTTTTTGTCTAAAGCTTAACTTCGATTTAGTTCCGACCAAACCTTGACGGGGAAATCTGTCTTTTTTTAAAATAATTACGTTAATGATAAGCCAGCAGATTGCGACAATATAAAAACGAAATTATGTTTTAAATTAACTACTGTCATGTCTCAAGTGCCTTTTGAAACTGAGGGAGACAGTTTTCCTTGGCGTGCGTATAACGACTACAAATACAAACACTCGCAGATTCCAAAAATGGTCTAATTGTATTTTATTACTTATCCTCGTGCTTTCTAGAAGCACGCAGACATTTTCTTAAAAGACATCTACAGATATAATTTTACATCTGATAATCCCATCCACGAACACATAGAGAAATATATGCAGATTGACGATTGACGATCCGATTTAACTTCTGAAATCGAACGCACATATCTACTTCCGAAAGAGTATAGAAGTATTTTAATCTATATATAAATATGTGGTGTAGGCGCCGCAAAATGTTTGTTTTGTGACAGTCGCGAGTACATTCAATATTTTTCAGAAACGATTCCGGGCAGGCGCACGGCGCAAAGTTGGAGCGGGCACGCGCCGGCCGCGCTCACGTACAAATTCTAATCCGCGCCGTCCCCGAGGCCGGCCGAGTGCGTGCGACTCGCAATATATTTTTCGTGAAAATTGTACTGCGGCCCGTGCGGCATAGAAACTGCTCTAAATCAGGCAATTATAGGTGCGCGGGAGTAAATATTATAACCGGGGGACCGGGAGCCGGCGGCGGCGATCGTCGCGGCCGCGCCGGCCCTCCGGCTTCCTCCCATAAGCCGGGACCAAATTACTATGTGATCTCCCGGCCGGCCGAGCGCGTTTGACGGTCACCACTATAAGGTGGATATCATCGTTATAGAGAATGCCATGAGCCATCCCTATTATGTCGTCTAGGAAATCGAAATGCTTACTGTTGAACAAATACTGTATGTAAGGTAATTATAGGCACTCGGCGACTGTGGTGGCAATGTAATTTTTGTGTTGGTAGCACTGTTTGTGTACAGATAGCGGACCATTGATAACGCTAATAGGCAAGATCGCTTACATATTCATATAGATGATAACCGATATTTAATACAATTGTGTAGAAGAAAAAGCTATTACTCGATAGTGCATAATATTTTAAGGGTGTAAACGGCATTGCAAGCGCATGCAGTATGAAGAAATCGAAATTAAATTTATCATCGTGCACTGGGTCGTTTAATCATATTTAATGCGTCCATCGACTCAAGCGAGAGTACTTTCGTTTGACAGAACTCATTGTACTATAGTAAATATAATATAATCCATACCAATGCTCATTAAAAGTTATAAAGTTTACAAACATATGATTTGTTGCGGAAATTTAACGACACTTTCGCTACGACACCCCCGCGTGTCATAAGGAACGTCCAAAAATAACGTGTATAGAGTTGGAATAGCAAGCGAGAGAGACCTCGATCATCGTATCTTCTCCATAGCATAACGTATTTATATTCTTTAAGGTACGCGTTAAATTGCACCGAGAGCAAAAAGCATGATCGTTTACGAGTGCGGGTAGTCCAAGCGGCGTAAGGCAGTTTCGAACGCCATCAATCTGTAGCTGCAACTGAGGCAGCGAAGATCAGCTCTCGTGGACATCAATCTGGAGAATCCAGGGTATTGTTGAGGTGGTTACAAGTGCGCCCGGGTACCGTAGGCACTGGGAGTTGTCTAATTTGTCTAAGTTGTCTAATTTAACAAAAATGTGTTCGGTTCGATTTCGATTCGATTCGTTTAATTAAGTATTTGAGTGCCCATATATGCCTCCAGCAAGATTCACAAGACTTTTAACATTTCGCGTGCCTAAAGGTAAAAGGGCGTATAATTTTTTTTTTACCAATCAACTAATAGATGTTTTCTAAGCACAAAATGAAAAAAAAATCTTAAAGGTAAAAGAGCGTATAATTGAATACATACGCCCTTTTACCTTTAAGAATTTAAAATTTTGGTAATCTAAAGGTAAAAGGGCGTATAAATTTTTTTTAGGTCATTTTACAAAAAAAATACCCCCAGCCAAAAAATGTAAAAAAAAACCATTCTGTGTTAAGTGGGAAATTTCAAAATGTTTGAATATTATCTGTCATTATTGGGTTATTTTTTATTACTTGGTTTTAACGTAATTTGTTTTGACTTGATTTTTTTTCCATTGTTTATAGGAAACTTTGTATATGAGACTGTGATTTATAAAACTTTTTTTATAAAACTATTTTTAACTTGTTAAACTTGTTTTATAAAACTATTTTTTTTTAACATTTAGTATCAAAACTACATTTTTTTTATGCGCCCTTTTACCTTTAGGATGCCAAATTTTTTTTTACTGATCTTTACATTTTAGACAATTTTTAACCGAATGGGAAAAAAAATTTTTGTACGCCCTTTCAGCATAAATGCCTACTAACCTTAAGCTATACGCCCTTTTACCTTTAGGCACGCGATTTGTGTATTGCATTCTAGGAAATTACATATTTCTTTATATATTTTTCATTTAGTATATATATTATATATTGTCCAGGGAGAGGCTTTGCATTTGTTATGTGGAATTATCAGTGACAAATAGTCACTGATAATTATCAGTGACAAATAGTCACTGATAATTACATAAAATAAATTTATCATAATTGTCAAAATTGCATCCTTACTGTTCATTAATGTAATGAGAAAAAGCTACCTACATGCGAGTGCAATTTCAATCAAGACAATCAATGTGATGTCCGGACAGTTACACTACTATAATTTTTTACAAAAGTTTTAAATAAATGTGAGCGTATAAAATGTTGGGATATTTTAACGTCGCACAGGTTCGCCAGTATACATATAATACCCATAAGTATACACGGCAACTGCAATTCCCACTTTTTGCGGGGAACGAAAGTAAGCAAAACCAGCGAGAGACGTAAACAAAGGGGCGCGATTAATTTTCCGAACCATAAAATCGAACGCAAAAATCGCAGCGATAAATTATCGCAGGCGACGAAAATACTTCATTTTAAGGGAAACGGGCGCTCCTTAATCCGCCGCGGCCGGTGCCCGGTGGACGTAATTACGGTGCGCAATACGTCGGCGCCGCGGCCCGCCCGCGCCCGCGCCGCCCCGACCGCGGCGACACGCGCGCGCCGGCTATTCCGCGATCTTATAAAATACTACGGGCCCTTCGATTTCAGTTCCTGTATTAAATTCATTTTTTTTTCTCCCCGCTGCGAGAGAAAACGATACACGGCTGAAATTTTGTACAATCGCGTACAGAAATTCCTAATCACGTTGTTACGTGGACTATTGACGGGAGTTCGCAGAAAACCGTTCGCCGCCGAGGCACGGCCGGGACGGTCGTCGCCACTTACACAACTACAGCGTCCCGATACTAATTAGGCGGCGGGGCAGCATAAATCGGCAGTAAATATGTCAGGCGACAGCGCAGATGTCGCGAGCGGTGTCAGGGCGTTATTGAGTCGCGGGCGCGGGCGGGGCGGGGCGGCCGCGCGGGTCGAACACGTACAAGTGATAATAGGTCGACCCCGGCGCCATATTGCACTGATTGCCACTTGACGTGCCCGGGGATGCTGCAAATTTATTCCGTATTAAATATAGCCACATTTGCGAGTTCACCCTAAAGGGTTGGCCGAGGTGCGAACTCGCTGTCGGGGCGAAATAATAAACGAAAATCGGACGTAGCGCAAATGTTTTTAAGCGTTTGTAAGGATTAGAGGTCTGAGTGTACCTTTGCGACACCGACTATATTCATGGATAAACAAACTGTACGCAGGATGCATGAGTTCAACATGCATTTGTACGATACCACGTTTTGTATACACGCATTTGTTTAACTTGCAATGTTGATAGCGAAAGATGCCATTTCGAGTTAAATTTGCGATCAGTTGTCGACTCACTCTTCGCTAACCGATTCAGCTTAATATCCATATACGTTTGTATACATGTTACGTCAGATTGTGTTCTCTCAAACGTTGTCACTAATACTGTGACCATGTCTGATACCTTAACCTGCCATTGAAAATACGGAAACAGTGTTTTTGCATTTGAATTAAGTTAAAAATGTATTTTTCAATTCATCCGTGGTCAGCATTCGAACTTGGTACGTTCTGATTCGAAGACTCGCAGCCGCCAAATGTGCTCTTCTGGAGCACATATAAAAAACTATTCACAGCACAAACACATTTTTTAACACGCTCGTGGATGTAGGTTCTCGGTAAAATCCTGATGATGTGCTGTGCTTTCACGAAACGTACGCAGATATTTGTCATTGATCAGTGTCGCGGATTGACAAAACTGATGTTAACACTTGCTTTGGTATTCGATATCTATCAAACCTTTCGAATCATAATTCGATTTGTTGAATTAGGATTTGCCGTAGAAGAACGGATTCGAGTGTTAGTGTCGATTTGCATACTAAATACTACTGTATCTTATAAGTTGATAATGAATTTCCTCAAAGTAAGGCCTTACGTAGGCGACACTCAAAATTTTTAGAGCTGACCCCTTAGGAATTGTAAAATAAAAAAAAAATATTTTTTTTTAATGGAACTCTGCCAACTTTATTGTGTATATTGAAATTCATCTGTCATTTGTTTTTACAAATTGGCAGCAAAAATACAATTTTTTGTCTAAATTCAACATGATTTTTTTCTGTTTAGCATGGGTATTTATTATTAATATTGGAGTGTTGTACACGTATACGTCAAAACGCCGATGATTCTATTTTATGCACGACAGGTAAAGTTGTCTCTCAATGTAGTCCTAAATTATAACTCGCTGTTACACAAATTCCATCTTGGATACAAGTTTGGGTGCTTCTGCAATGGAAATTGCAGAAGCACCCGATGAATATTATTAGATATTGTAAATTGTAATTGGGTGATTTCCACGTGTGGGATTGTTTTTCTTTTTAAAAATAGTATTTAAAGGTGCAAACGGGCATAACAGCCTCCAGAGAGTAGGTGATCCACGCTGCCCATGAACACTCGCACCCCGAGAGGAGTTACTAGTGCGTTGCCGGTTTTTAGGAGGGAAAGGAATATCTAACGCAGGGGGAGTGGAGTGGTCGGAGTGAGATCGACAAATAGTGTGCAGTTTTTAGGTCTTGTTTTTAGGTGAGTTATTAGTCAGAAGTATTCATACAAAGGTGACTGTCGACTTCTAATAGGGGATGATAATGGAAGAAACAGAATAATTTATAATGGATATGGTATGTTCGTCTTTAAGTTCTTTATTTGGAATGTTGAAAATGCCCGTGCATTTTATGAATAAATTAGTAATTTAATTACATAACTGAAATATTATTGTGTTGGTCTTTCAATTTCATTCTAGCGAAAGACAGTCACAGTTATTTAATTAAAGAAGATTGAGAAATACAGACGTATTAATGAATTTTGACTGTAATAAAATTACTGGAAGAAATGGCTGCGTTGCGATTACATATTATGTATGTTTCATTTCATTCGTGTCTATTTTTCCGGCTAATTATATTTTTCTGTCAATGTAAATGTTAAAATGAAATGCGAGGGTTAAATAATAATAAACGGAAAACGAACGGTAGTGATGTGCAACGCTGACGTCGTTGTAATTAGTGAGTGCAATAGTCAGGCGTCACAGGCACACCACTAACGAGTGCAGTGCAGCGCCGCGCGGTCTAATTCCGCTTTTGTCCGGTGATAGATGGGCGTGGCGAGCGCCGGCGCCGCTCCCGGCCCACTGCCCGAGGTCACGGGCCTGCCGCTGCGTCCTCGCCGCTCGGCGACGGGATCGATAACGCTCGATGAATTTATAAATTTCACGAAACCGTCCGCCGGGTCCACGTCGACGACGAGACCGTGCGTTCGTCTCGTGGGCTGCAGAGCTCCGGAGAAACGGTCTTATTTCGAGAGTCGAACGCAAGGGTGGCACGAATTTCCCCGTCGATCGGCGTGTATTTACGTCTACGTCAAGCTTTCATAACAACGCGTCGAATAACATAAAAGTAGGCGCGGGCGCGACCGCCGCGCCGCCGCCCGCGCGACGCCCGTAATTGGAATGGCTGCCGCGGATTAATACAAAAACAACAAACGCGCTTCTGAATCTCGCTCTAAATCCAAATAAATTGAGGAAGGAACGGGCGCAGTCCGGGGTAACGCACGCCACACACGCGGCGCGTCTGCGCCCAGTCTGCCGGCAGAGGGCGCACGACCCATGCCCATTTGTCAAATTAATGATCTGGGGATACGAATTTTAAGCCGCGTGACCCGAGCGCCACCTGACGGACGCCGACGCGCATCCGACGTACGCCGGTGCTAATGTTACTCGCATTGGACGCGCGATTCGGGTGTACAACAGCATTACTTTTACAATTCACTTCATTAATTGGTACTTTTTACATGGTAATATTATAAAAGTATTTTAGTAATTTTATATATATATTTGTAATTTTGTCGTTGTATTAAAACTAATCCTTATCGAAGTGACGAAGTACCTATCGAGAGCAGTTCGGGCGGGCGGCGCGTCGCGGCGCAGACGCCGGTAATGGCGCGCTCGCGTGTGCGGCGGGCGCACGAATTAGCGTCGGCGGGCGCAATCGGCGTATCGCGATCTCGGTTAACAATGTCGAAGGAACTGGTTTTTTTTTTAATACAAGTCGCAGATAACGGGCCGAGCGCCCGGCCGGTTCCGGCGCCGCCCCGCGGCCGGCTAACGAACTCGTTCCCGGGCCGCGGCCCCGCCGGCCGGCGTATGCAAAACGCTGGCCCACGCGGCGGACTTATCGCGCGGCGGGACGAGAGAGCCTCAGATAGACGCCGTGATGGAAGAGACCCTCGCCTCGCTCGCGATGGGAACGCATTTCCGATATGTGGTCAATTTTAAATTACGTCGCAAACGTTGATTTAATATATAAACGTGTTTGAGCCGCCGGATTAAATTTGTTTTTTAAGAAGACCATTTTTTTGGAACAAGGATAGCAAAGTTTCAAATAAATCATATTAAAATTTATTAGTAAAATTAGCCAGTTTCGTCGGACGATTTATCAGCTGGTGGAGAGACGAACCGACAGTCAGACATGCGACCCGCACCGTTGTCGAAATTATTCACAAACTAATTAACGCCGGGCATTACATTATAATAATGAACAAATTTAGACGATATATAAACCAGCAATATAATGTATCTTACATATGAAACTTGAAAGTGTTATATTATATGGAAAACGTTGTAATGTTTATATTTGATCGCGTTTTTTAGACAGTATCTGACAGAACGTTAGTCGATGTGTGTTTGATTCTATATAGATACAAATTATCGTACTTGTGTACTTACTCTTTATTACTTCCATTGTAGGCATTGGTGGTATAACGACTTTCAAATTCAATTCAATTTTCAAATTTACAATGTCGTTCTGTACTGCTAGTGATTCTAATTTAAGCGACTAAACATTAAAATTTTGATACCAGTTAGTTTAACTAAATAAATCATAGAGGGCGTTGTTTTAAATGAGTATAAATTAAAATGTCTAAAATTGAAACGATATTAATATACAACTAGCTCTGTTCCCGCGATTTCTCACGCGTGGAATCCATGTTTAAAAATCAGTTAACCTTCCGTAAACCGATTTTGATTAAATAGAAATTTAAAATTGTCCTAAGCCAAGCTCAAGTTAGCTATGAAAATTTGTCTTGCAGTTCTGGAGATTGGCATGTTCAAACGGACAAACATAAAGACATAATTTTTAAACATAATTTTAATGTATTCCGTTACACTCGCCACATCACCCGCAATTAGATGTTGGCAAGTATTTCAATGTGATACACGCGATGATTCTATATTTTTAACTATTATATATGTAGATAGGTTCGATTTATTGGAAACATGCCGGAGTTAGCAGAGGCTTTCACACATGTGACGTGCACAGTCGCATGCACGCATCCACCTGGGTGAGAGCTAAGAATATAATTACTCCAAATGGTAGGTTGATTGTGCACTTTTCTGATATTTATTTTTTAACATAGGGATACAAATTAAACTTTAAATAAAAAACGGTTGCCCGCACAGTTTTCAGGCGAACACCTTTGAATGCGTAAATGTTCGCATAAAAAGCCGACGGCGTAAAATCATAATGATAGATAAGTTGACTCGATAACTGTGTCCCGAGACAAAGGGTGTCCATAAATAAGGTGTCGGTTAAAATTTTAGGGGACGGCAGCGGCGGCCGGCGAGGCCATTAGAGGCCCTTAGCGCCCTAACGAATGTGCCACGAGATGCTGTGCGCGATGCGGCCGCGCTCACTCCTTCGACATCTCGCAGCTTTCGTCCGCATTGTTCCTGAGGACTGATATTTATGATTGTAATAGAGGTCTGCTATGGAATTTGTTTCAGACGTTTACTGCTTTGAATATACAATAAAAATAAATTAAAAACGAACCATGTAATGCATAATGCATATCATAAGTACCCACTGTACCAATAAAAAGAAAAACCGAGCTGGTGTGAGTTATTGTTATAGAACGAGGATTCCTTATAAAAAGACAAAACAATGACACTTTTTTCTTGATCTGTAAACTTCAGAAATAAGATAATAAATATTGTTTATTTATATGTTTTTGGTATAACTGGAAGCAAGTTTTTACCAATTTCTTTGAACTTTGAACTACAATGCATATATTCAATTTAGATTTTTGAGTAACTCTTCAAGATTACACTCTACAGCGTAAAATATACTTTCGACATAAAATAAAAAAAAAATACAGAGTCCTTCATACAATTCTTGTTAGAATCCTTTGAAATAAATTCGTGAAATTATTTTACCGGGTATTTTAAAAAGATAACGTGGTCAGTTTTCCGATTCCTTTTTACGGCAGCCTGACGGCCGGCGGGTTCAAGGCACGACGTAAAAGGCCGCTCCTCACCTTTATTTATCGTCCGATTCGGCGGTCCGACGGCCGCATAGTTTGAGATTCATCACCCGAACAAGAATGTCCGTGAGATAATATGCAAATGGCGACGCCTCGTAACGCTTATGACGATTTTATCGTCGACTACATAATTAGATGTTACGTTCGACGCTTATTAATTGTTTCACGACGACCAGATGCATAATAGCGACGCCGGGGTTGTGCGGTGCGCCGGCGGCCGCACTCCACTAGTCGTGACGTGTAAATCGCCGACGGTAATGCAGTCCACGACGTATCATATAGTGCCATGTGGCTGTGACGGTCCGGTATCGTGACGTGATAGAGCCAAGTTCGTATTTTTCAAAGGCATTTCCATTATATAGATCGATATTAACATTATGAATGCATAGTGTGCTCGTGTGTCTGTTATGTTTTTGCGACTAAGTCGCTGAACTAATCTGATCACGTTTTATGGTATAGAGATTGCTTTGTCAAAGTTCATAAAAATAGATTTTGTTTCATTAATAATCTCGAGGAGAGACACAGGTATGTGATATAAGCAAAAGAAAGATGTCCCATATCAGTGATATACATTTAGCTTCTGTCCACGACTCCGCCTCTGTGAGCACAGAATAAATTTCTCTATCGTATACATCGACCGATCTCGTTGTTAATTAGGTATGATCCCCGTCCCGGGCTTGTGCTCGATTTAAATTTCCAGTTTCACTTTCAATCCCGACTCCGTTTTCCATCGTATGTACTCACTCCGTCCTGTGTTTCGGTCTCTGCCTTGCCCTCTATTTTAGCTCCAATGTCGCATTTGATTAAGTCCCAATCAAATTATAAAAGGAAGGCATATTCATAAACAAAAGACACGAGGATGCTACTAAGCGTTCAAACATTTGTTAAAATAATTAGCGCATCACGTTTTGTGCGTTAATGAGATTACGTTTGAAACTTTTGCGCAAATGCCTAAAACAACTATTCAAAATCAACAAGGCAATAACAAAATATATGAGAATAATTGTATGGTATATATAGCGATTTATTTCAATTGCACGATTCGTAATTGCTACGCTCCCGCTCAACAGAAGGAAGAGGTAAAAGGGGTACATACGATAAGTTATTGTAAAAAAATATTCTACATGAAGGAGTACCTATACTCGAATGGGACTGTGGGCAAAACCTCGTCTAAAATAATGGTATTTGTTAAAGTTCAGAATACACTCGTTCATATATTATTATATTTCAATGCAACCTATCGGAAGTCAATAATGCAGCGGCGATAGCCAGCAAAAGGACGCGGGACGCGGGGCCGGGCCTCGCGCACCGGATGTGACCGCGCGTCTTCCTGTCACAATTAATTTCCGGGCGCGCTGAAATTGGCGCGAAAACTGTCGCGAGCGGCGGCAGCGCCACCGCGGTGGGAATTTTAATTACGCACTCGTATTCCGAATACCAATGTCGTCTTGTTTAAATTAAATATAAATTATACACGCTCCTAGATCTCTGGTCGCCCGGTGTTATTGCGCGAATTGCGAAGTTAAATTATATAGAGCCCACCTAATTATTGTGTAGACGCCGCTCGGGAATGCAATAAATAAATGCCGACTCGTTCGTGCGGCGCTAGGGAAAGAATGGCGTGGGGCGCTCTTCCAGATAAATCCGTCTAACAATTACTACAAATACATTCGGTTATCACAAATGTTTGAATTGTATTCAACGTTAATTATTAAAATTATCTATTCGTGTTCAAAGCTAACTCTGTTGTGATCGAGCGTCGTCGTACTCCGCAAAACGAGCCCCTATACCGTCGCTTCACATAAAATAAAATACTCGATCGGTATAAATGCGGAGTAAGTGCAATGAAAAGTTCATAAGGGCGTCCGTGGCTCCGCCGGCGTTTGAGTTAACAAACTCCGATAAAGAGATTAAATATGACAGTTTGAAATATGGCCGCCGCAGTTGGAAAAAAATACAGTGCAAAGTTTGCCGGGCGGCGCGTCTCCATTGTTGGCGTGGGTGAGTTAATTTTGTAGAAAAGAAACGGCGGCGGGCGCAGGTGGCACTCGCGCCGTATTAATTTGAACGGCAGGCCGGGGGGCGCGCGGCGGGTCGCCGGGGGCTCCGGCACACACGGACGTTACACTAAAGTGCACGAAGTTATAAATACAATTCGAGACGCGATGCGCGGACCGTTTTGCAGCACCCGTCCGTAAATAATGCAAACCGCTTGGAATGCATTTTTAATTATAGTATAATGTTTTAAACATATTTTTTTTACTGGGATACACTTAAGTATAGGATCGAGTTACATTAGTAGGACAGCTTCCTGAGAAAAATCCTAAAATATTGTTAATAGATTCATAATTATTTTTTTAATGACGAGTTAATAAGAGCTACATCGATATATGCCGATAATGTGCTGACGGGAAATACCTAACTGCGAGCGTAATAGTAATTTTTAAATAATTCTACAAATGTATTTGCTGCACAAAATAGCTTTGGCTATATTTTTACTCAAGTTAAAATTATCCTGCCGAAAACTATCCAAATGGTATTTTCTCTTCGTTCATTTCTACTTAAAGGTACTTAAATGGTTTTTCGTAAGAATTCAGATTACATTTTCTAAAAACAAGTTGCCAAGTAGTTTAGCAAGTTTTCACGTAATTACGAAGTTGAAATATTTTTAACAAAGTAAGGAAGTTGAAAGTGCAATTTAATATATAAAGTGCGAAAAATAAAGAGAGTTAAGAGACAGTTACACAATAAAAATATAAGTTGTCACTGAGAGACAAAGAAAAGTAAATTCACTAGCGATGTGAAGAATGCATGAAACAGTTTAGTTCTACAAAAAAAAGCAGTTTTAGAGCTTCCTGTTAGACCATATATTAAAATAAAGTTTTAGTACAGATTTAATGAAATATAAAATAAGAAGTGTGTTAATGGGATTAGTTTAGTCAGTAGAGTCGAATTGGGCAAATTGAAAAGAAGAGGTTCCTTCAGCAAAAAATCTTTGTTTCTAATGAAGTTCATTTTGAGTTCATGTACTATTTGTAAGATGTAAATTTTATAACATGTTTCATTGTATAACATCATCTGTATACCTAGGTTGTTCCGTAGATTTTAAGACTGATAATGATAATGTAAAATTTCCAACCGAAAGTTGCAATCCGTTGCGGTGGCCGTCCATGACAGAGTCGCCGGAGGGCGCGCGGGCGCAGCTTACGCGAGATCAGCGCGATGACGGCGGCGGCGCGCGGCTCTCGATCGCGCCGGTTAATTGTAAGTTACCGCCGCTATTAACATAATTGTTTCAAAAGAAACTGCCGGAGATCGCCCGCCGAGATACTCCGGCAATTAAGAGCCATATTTGCATAGTGATGCGCGGGCGGCCGGCGTCGCTCTTATCTGTCCGCGTGTCGGTTAGCGTTTCCCGAGAATATCCCGAGAAATATGGAAGCGACCTCCGTTAACTAGCAGTCATTGCCTTCATTTACGTCGCCGAGCGCCGTAGCTTTCGCTCGTTCTCGGAAGACGTAGTTGTCGTAGAGCGCGCCGGCGCGGGCGGCTCGAAGCACTCTCAAACGTAGCTACGGTGTGGTTAACTTTTAGTATTAAATAATAAATTTTTAGCGATACGGGTACTGTGTACTGAAAATGATGGTACACATGACGGAGATATCGAAAGGACAATGGACGCGGAAAATAAAGTGAATGGGGCCTTGCTCGCTATTATGAATAGTAAGGGCTTCTTACGACAAGCGCACTTGGCTATCCATAATGGTGTTCTTGTATAGTAGTGAAAGCTGGGTATGGCAGAACAAAAATTAAAGTAGGATCAATTCAGTGGAGATGCGATCGCTGCGTAGTATGTGTGGAGTGTCTCGGAAAGATAGATGTAGGAACAGTGATATTAGAGAGCATTGTGGTTTAAAGAAAGATGTAGGGACTAGAGTAGAAAGAGAGGTATGTTGCGGTGGTTTGGCCACCTGGAAAGGATGAATGGGAGTAGACTGACAAAACAGATCTAGAGAGCGAATATATGTGAATGAAAGGTCCGCAAGGGTCTTACTAGAAAATCTTATGTAAGCCATATTGATGGCATATTAAAAAGGGCGAAGCCGAGGAGCTTGCATGAAGAGATTGATGGATCTCAGTGAGGCAAGAGAGATAAGCAAAGATCGTACCATATAGAAATCTGTAGTCTCCGCCTACCCTTCTTGCAAATTGGCGCGAGTTTATATTATTATTATTATTCCGTACTATATTATTGCATTAGACGTTGTTAAATATACTTAATAAGCAATGCTTTTTCTGTCATGTCTACTTGTCTTTATACGTACCGTAAGGACTTCAAGCCTTCGGGTTCACATTTAGACTTTCGTGTGAACTATATGAATGATAAATATCTTCTTATTGAGTTAAATTTATTAAATCGAAACATACATATATATTTCGATTTATTTTGCGTTGCAATACAAAATGCCCTTCTCACAACGGAATATCAACTGACAAATCTGTGCTAAGAACTATTATAATATGGAATAACAATGGCTCCTATTATTAATAACAGATACTAAACATAACAAAAAAATGATAATTATTGTAAAGTAACATTGATGTAACATTTTTAGCAATAATTTTTGTGACTCGTGACTAGTTATTTCAGTGGTATCGAAAGTAACTTGGAAATTATCAAAATTCATATATTTTCTTTAATACTTCTTAAATAATGTATTTTGAAATTATGAATAAAAAATCCTATTTCTCATAACGAACCCGTTCATTAAAGATATTGCATGATACTCTAGACGAATGCTTTTTTTTTTATTTTAATTGCTCCTCCAAAATTCGTAATATGCAGTGACTCGAAAGGAATAAGGTATATTAAAACTATTTTCTCGTTTGGAAGAGATAATGAAAGTCGACTTAAAGAAATTTACAGAGATAATGATTGTGATGAAAGGGTTGACGAAGAACGACATAGGTCTCGCGTAGACAATATTAATTATTTACATAATAAAGAGCGGCAACATAAGCGCTCGACACCGACAAGCTCGACAAGCTCTCAAGCAAGAAATGATCGATAAACGTCAATGAAACAAAATATATATTCAGGTGTTGGATCATCACAGGCATCGTATTTTCTAGGAATCGGGAATCTGGATTTGCTGCCCACTCTTCTTTAAAGTTAGCCTCGTGCTTATGTGTTAATCTCGTGTTCTGTGTTAGGTTTGTTTAATCACCCCAATGTCGAAACACAAACTCCCACATCTTTTTGACCAACAGTTTAACACGTTCCATGAAATACAAAAATAGTGGTTTAATTTGAATTAGTATCAAAATTCATTTCCAAAATTCACCTGCAGTCATGATCAAATTTTTTCCTTCTGACCACAGACACCGCCGCAGTCGTGTGTACACGTACATGTACTTCAAATGTAATGACAGATTACCTCATTTTCAATATGAAGCTATTTAAAAGAAACTACATTAAGATCAAAATTACCTACTTCTTTATAGCACAATCATGACCATAGGTATAACAGTCCAGAACTTGGATGCGGCTAGTGCACAACAAAGCGCTTGCAACGACGCAGTTAAGTAGTGCTCAGGTGTATTCGGGTTTGCGCATATTACAAATATTTGTAACACTATATAGGATCATATTGAATTTAAAAAGAATCTCGTGGAGTTCTCTATGTTATTGTAAAAGTTTTGAGATGCAGTTTTCTGTCCTCTTAAAATTGATAGGCGTTAAAGTCAAAACTGTCAATTATAAACATTATGCAGTGGTAGCAATTTACTTCCAATTAATGTCAATTTACATTCAATACCTATTTTTATGTAGTACCGCAATGATTATTAAAGAGGTAATAAAACATTTTTATTTAGGTATGTGGGAAGTAGAATTTAGTTATAGACATAAGGCTTTAGAGAGTATTACCAGGGGTTTAAATCTCGACTTGAATCGAACTGATCGACGAATTTTTAACAGGAGTAAAACTAAACCATTCGTTCCGCGTCCTGGTATGCTCGTCGAGTCGTGGCTCCGGATGTTGTCACCAAATTGGCGACCGCGGCGGTTAGCAATTCTCAGTTCGCAATGGGTCAACGTGACGGGCTCAAGAGCCAAGTCCCCTCAGCCTCAGCAGCCGACAGCAACACGAACACGCGGAGAGAAGTTAAAACACGAATTTCAGACTCACAGGGATGATCTCCTTTGCAGGTCCGTTTTGTAGTTTTGCGACTAACGTTCAAGTAAATACCTAGCAGGCAATTATAAGTCGGCGGCGGCCGGCGGGCGGCGGCGCGCGGGCGGCGGGGCGCGCGTCCGAACTGTTCGGAATTCCAAACAACCCGGGGCTATAACTCAAAACAGGACGCCGCTGATAAGAAAGTTTCATTTCGGTTTCATTATACGCAAATGTTGAATTTAAAACCGGGCTTAATCAAGTTTATGGCGGCTTATCCGAAATCAAGAGCGACCCTCGAGCGGCAAGTGTGCGGCGCGGATTACTTTGCGAAGTTTTGGAACTGTTTGATTTCTTCAATTTTATTGGAAGAAGTTTGGGCTGAATTCGCAGAGGTTCGAGGCCTATGACATCTACTACCTGTCCGCCGTGTTTTATGTGTTTGGGAATTGTATTCTCGAGAAGATTACACTCTATAAAGTGAAATTCTCGCCGTCTTTCGAGCCATCCGGTTATAAGATAAAAAAGTTAAATTTACTGCCGAATACGGAACGACACCTCAATGGTTAAGTATTCCGAAAATTATGAAAGTGCTAACCGAAATATTTCACCAAAATGAAATAAGTAAAGAACGGGCTTTCGGCTCAATGCCGTGAGATAAATTTGTAATGAGAGCTGAAGATATCACCAAAATACCAACAATGCCACATGGTTTGCTGTATTGAATAAAAAAGTTTTATTTGTGACACGATTTCGTTATGTAAAACCGGTGTCGATGAATTGAGATTTCCTCTTTTTGGCAAGTGTCTCTGAAATTGGCGGAATTTGAAATTTCCTTGAAGTTTATGTAATGTCCTAGCTTTATCTAATACAATATGATTCATCAATAATACGACACAATACAATTTATTTTCATTAATCTGGTTGACTTCCTGAAATCTAGTTTTGTATTTAGGATTTTGTATGTTGTAGTTATTATTAACTTTCAGTTTTTTTTATTTTGAATTTAAAAAGAGGGAGCTGACCTCCAACGAGGCGGTTCGTGTTTGGTGGGATTTATCATAGTTAATCTTGTTTTATACACCCACACATTCGTGCCTATTTCCCTGAAAGGAAGGCAGAGACCTTAGATTTTCACATTTTACAATCTTTATATACCTCTTTTGTTCATTTCACTTCCAAGAATTATAGTTAGAACTATAACGTGGTATTTAATAAGGGGCAGTCGCATTTTCGTTTATCAGAATCTAATGAATCAGTCGGAATTTCAATACAAATTAGGATTTCGTTTTCTTGTCAAAATAATTTGTGATTCGAGGAGAGCTGCGACGCAGCGGGGGGGGAGGCGGCGTGCCTGTTCGTCTGTCGGCGGCGCGGGGCCGCGGGGGCGCGGGGACGGGCGGCGGACCCTAACCCCTTCGCCGTTTGATAAATGGCCAATTATAGCGCAGCCCGGCCGTCCCTTCTGTTAGCTTGTTGCCTATTTTGAATTGCTTTTGCTTTTTCGTTTAGATTAATATCTAAATAGGATAGATACGGATCCCGCTTAGGTATTTACGTTGTTTTTAACGTAAATTTCGGGAGGCGCGCCTTTTGTCCGCTCTCGCGCCTCTCCCGGCCCATTGTCTCAAGTCTTAATACCGCGCGATCTTTGTCAGTGCGGGCGTTGATTTTTCTTTGTTGGGCGGCGCGGACGGCGCGGTCGCCGTCGCGGGCGCGTACTTTCTTTTTTTTTTCTTTGCATTAAAATTAATTTCTTGTCATTGAAATCATTTCTGACGGTAAGATATTCACAATAAATTTCCGATCTCGTATCTCCATGCCCTTCGGTTCGTCCGCCGGAGTTCGTTTAAGTTATGCGAAACGGCCGTACGCTAGAGCGAGATGAGCATACAGGATTTGATGTAGTTAATATGGAGCTAGTTTTGCAGGCAAAAACGGCCGTTGGCGCATAATTTATCGTGGAGCCACAGGTGCAAAGTGTATAAGCATTTTTAATTCCCCGCGGGGCGGGCCGCGCGCGGCGGGGGCGGGCGCGCGGGCGGCGTTACCCTTTGTTTACTCTCACCACTCGGAACGGCATAATTGCATTCCGCCTTAAGCCTGTTCAAAATTTTATCCTTTCGAAACCTGCGTAATCTTTTAAGCCAAATCTTCACGGAGATAGCGCACGTCGCGGCCCGTTTTTATGTGCGCGGGAGTGACCCGTGAGTGTGCATTCTGAGGGTACGGCACGCCACTGTTTCAATAATTACATGGATTTTGAAAGTATATGACAACGATGATTCGGTAACCGGTACCGGTAACAACGGTACCTTTCTATAGAGACACTAGTACAATTATTAGGTAACGATAGAATAAATTATTAATTTATGTATACCTGTATTATAAGTACACATATTGTAATTTACAAGAGCACAACGAGGACTGTGTCCTCATCATGCAAATTAACGGTCAACAAGAATACTTGTGGACAGTTAATTTATAGTTTTGATTAATAAAATTTTTGTAAGAAAAGTAACAAACTGAAGGCTATTTTTTAGAGGGACATGCAGCCAGGTCTGCAATTATTATAATCCGTAAATCAGAGTTAGAAATGGGTGGTAATGTTAATGTCGGTAAGAATTCATTAATGACGTAAGTACTTTAAGCATAATTCCATTACCTACGAAATAAAGACATTTTATAAACGCCTTTTTTGTTTAATAAAACTCAGCAGCCTTTCCGTTGCAGCTCTCCAACTCCAGCCGTATGCCATCAGTTCGATCTTCATCAATGTTTCAAAGCTGCCTCCACCTGCACATTCGCTGTGTAGACCCCTTTTGACGGTCTACGTTAATTCATAATTTGTAGACGATCACCTCGACATGTCCTTTCTGACTTTACCAATTTTCATCACTTTTCACACCGTATTGTTTTTCATCATTTCAATAATGTTTTATTTGTTTTATTTCCTAAGGTAATTTATTTGTTTCTTAAGTTACAACAGCTGAATAAACTTATTCACTGGCTTTAATACTATCTGTTGCAACAGAATATTTAATTAGTGCATTATTAGGTTTAAAACAATTTTACTAAACAGTAATGGTTTTGTATGAAAGTTGGAAGGTTTTGTTTTTTTAAACAGTTGGAAATAAATGTTAATTCTCGTTCTCTTTGCCTTCGATACAGACGTTTTGATAGCAGTACATATATAAGTCATTGACTCGAAAAAACTCCCATCCATGCGTACAATATTTCATTGGACATAGTCATATTTTATGAATAATGTTTCTAGAGTCATTAAAAATAAATGGGTACAACTAAATATATATACATATTGAAGTTATAATTCAGTCATAACAGTATATAGTACTGTAACGTACAGCAGCACACACATCTATTTTAAGTGGAAGTTAATATGGAGTTCGATACACTGCGAAGCTTTCAACTTTTTCTTAAAAACTTAAAATTACCCCATCAAAAAAACGGCATAAGTGACCTGCGAGCGCGCATCAGGGCGCCCGCGCCGCTCATGCGCGCCGCGGTCATTAGGCATAATATCATTTTCGATTGGCGAGCGGATCCGTTGCAAACTAACGGACGCCGAGAGGGAATTGATGAAATAAGTATTATTCTAATTTTTAATCAAAAATCAGATAGAGGAACCGCAGACTTTACGCAGAAAAGTTTGTTATATGAAATACGTGGTAAATTCTATTTATGGGTCATCACGGCGTAGAGTGGTTTCCCACATCACAAACGTGGGAAACCGCCCAACGCCGTGATGGTGTCTCTAGTTGAGTACTGGAGTACATGACAACGATGTTTACTTGACAGAGTCTTCTAAAACGATACCCTGACCGACTGTTTTCACGATAAGGTATAACTTGAATTGTAGTGAATCCTCGTATCAAAAATTTTAAATCTGTTAATCCTATGAAGAAGCCAATGAAATTCCTGAAAAATCCCACAGTAATACGGGAACAAGGTAGGCTTTTGGTGGGTATACAGTCGTGGATGGCCGTCAATTGAAGCGAACGAATACTGAGTTAACCATGAGCTTAGTGACCTCGAACCGGATGTTGACAAGGAATTGCCATCCGAGGCTGGCGTAGGAGTTCAGATTGAGCTGTGGTCCACCGCGCCATCTGTAGACCTGTAACGAGCCAAACGAATATTTCAAGCTATTCGACTCGCGCCTACCTATAACTGCTCGATGACGTTTTCGTCGTGAAAAATTTAATTGTCGGCCGTGATGGACCGTGAAAGCAATTTACTAGCGTGATTGATGCCCCGATGTTTATTAGAAAAAGTTAATAACGGCCCGCGGCGGCCGCGCCGCGCTCATTAGTGCCCGAAATATTGCTTTTTGTTTCGGCCGCGTTATCATGTCGCGTGCGCCGGTCGCCGGTCACCGGTGGCGCAACTCCCGCCACGGTTTACGATCGTTTTGTGCATTTCGTCGTCTAAATGGATTTGTGTGATTTCTTCAAAGGTGTGGATACACACATACAGCTATGCATGAGAACTCTTAAAAACGTAAATTCGTATCGACCGGACAATCATTGTCTGCGTATGTCGATCGTGTGTCAGATTTATTTATCGTTTTCATAATCTTTTTATTCCAAGAGTCCACCGCGTTGTCGCGGCGGGGCGATCCCCAGGGCTGCTGAAATCGCTGTCATCAAGGCGGTGACAAACGTCGGAACGGGAAGCTAGAGGAGCGAGTGTGTTTTAATTTGACTTAAAAAATGCGGGAACTCATTTCATGCATAAGTACATTTTGACGTGACAACGTCTTAAATTAGGTTGCGGCTGGGAGTCACTTATGAAAAAGTGCAACGCTCGGTAACGTAACGATGAGTCACCGAACGAGAGAGAGGCCCGCCGAATGCCTTGCGTCTCTCTCCCACTCAACTATGATCGGTCTGCCGCGCGCGCAGCACTAGAGATGATTGCATAGCTTGCAAATGTATTGCAAAGTTATTGTATGTATATTTGTATATAAATACGTATGTATGTGTAAAGGTAAAAATAAAATTTTGTTAATATGAAATTCAGTGCGAGATTCTTTGTATAAATTAATGTTTAAATATAATTCTTTGTATAAATAAATGTTTTAAATTGTTACTATTATTTCATCCTTCTTCCTACTATACGAATGAATATTCACATTAAAATGATTTTACCATTCAAAGTCGTTGTCACGTAAAACTTTCGCCCGTATACCGACTTTACAGGCAACCAAATTTTTTTTTTTTGTTTCTTTTCTTGTTATTTAATAACTGCAGTTTTGATTTGTAAAACAAAAGTAGCAAACGCGAACTCATGTTTGTGTGTTTATAATTCCATGTAGCATATATATGTAAATATATTGTAACGTATAATGCGCGAGTTCGGGTTTATTACATACGGAATATTCCTGGATATTCCTTATGTAATAAACTGGTATTACCCTGGTAAGAAATCTGAAATATAACATTCTATTGTTATTCAAAAATTTTTCTACCTTATTCGTATCAAGCGAAATGGCGTTATTTACATTCCAAAATAACATTTGATGGAGGCATTACGAGATAACTCTCTTACGTCATTTCGATAAACGCGAATCGTACGCCATCACGGTACGTCGGCGGCGTGGGCGGCGGGTTGACGCCCTCGTCTCGTCCTTGCGCCGCCCGCGGCCGCGGCGCTTCGAGCGCTCTGGTCAAGCGCGACGGCACGCACGCCGCCGGTGCAGATGAGGTCGGATCGACAACTCTACGTCTATACAAAAGTATGTGGGCGCACTAACGTTGTGTGTCATTAACACGCTATTACCACCTTAATTGTCATCGTCTTCAAACGAAGAAAATTGTTTAATCACTTCAATGGACGCTGTATTTCGGAGTTGAACGAAATTCGTAAATATTGGATTAATGTATCGCTTTACATTGCAAAGGTCAATATTGAGAATAACGAAACAACTTAAACCATCACCGAAGCCGTTATTAAACTGTCAGAGCGTCTGAAAGAACTTCGAGTTACATAGATTAGCCGCGAGAGCAAAAAGTCGCTTAAGTGATTTAGCACGTTCCGAAGGGCTTTCGACTTAAAAGTTCGTCAAATAAAAGTTGGTGCGGATAAGAAAGCCATCTAAGGACGACTAAGAGAGAAACTTTAATTTCGCAGCGCGCATCAGATAACTGCGAGACGGGGGAAGGGAATTACATATTTTTCTTTTATTTTTTAAATTTAATTAGAGTATTAACACGGGGATGATAAAGTCAGTTCATGGCGAGCTTTTTTTTCCTTTTGACAATGAGAGAGAGGGAGAGAGAGAGATCTTTCATTCGCGTTTATCAGATGCGGCGCTCGCCCAAGCGGGCGCGGGCGCGTGGGCGGGCGGCCGCGAGATTGTCAAATGAAAATTTCAATTGCCTATGGCTGTATTATGACGTCATCGTTGAGGTAGGCGACACCACGGAAACGAATAATTTAAGGATTCTGTGGTTTTAATTTTTTTGACGGGTTCATCCATTTTTCTTTATCTTCTTATTTGCAAGAGTCGATGAAGAATAATAGGTATGTACTCACGAGTTAAATGTATTTTATATCTTTGCCAAGAAATTGTTCATATCTAATAATACTCGACTGTGGTGTATTTACTTGAGAGTTTTACTTAGCTCGAGTACTTTCTCCACTCGAGCCAAGAAGATTTCACAGCTGTCAACATAATTCAATTCAGTCAGTTGATCTGAATACAAATGAATCAGTAACAGTGACGTCGAACGTTTCGATGTTTTCGTACCTAAATTCGCGTGTATTCGCAGTCGAGTGCAGATAAATCTCGTGAGTGAATATTAAAGTGTGAAAGAATTACGAACTTTACGATTTCGTTGCTTATAATTTTCAACCGAACATCGTGTATTATGAGTGTTTTTCACGATGGCGAACGAACGAACACCTAAGGCAGTTGCGGCGTTCTAAGTGAAGGCGCACGGCGCGGGAGGCGGGCCGTGCGCCCGACGAGAGCGCCGCTCGCCCGCGCCGGCCGGTTAACGTCCGGCAAAACGCTTACCAGGCGTTCCGGGCGGCGCGGCCGGTCACCGCGTCATAAATTCGACGGACGCTCGCGCGAATAGCACTAATTCCTTTGTTTGCCAAAACTGAGACGAGCGGTCGGCCCGTCGGCGAAATAAGCAAAACCATATTTCACTCGCTCACACTTGACCGATTGCGCGACGCCGGAGCGTGATAGACGTACGTGGCGCGATTATTGGCCGAGGGGCCATATCCGTCTATTGCATGTTGCCTCCGTAGATTTATTGGGGCCGTAGGTATTAACGTTTCGTCCTTTTTGCCGTGTTTGCGAGCGGAAATATGGTCGTGTTTTGGACGAGCTCGGCGCGTATTCCTTTGTGCGGGCGCCATCTGGTGATGGATAGCGGCGTTTGGCGATGAGCTTCGAGTCGAGCTTACTACCGAAGGTGTCCACACGTAAACATCGCTCGAGACTTTCGTTTTGTTTGCGTGTTCCTCTTATTTTTGAAACATAAGTCGTGTTTAGTAGATAGCATGGAGAACAATATATAAATTTCCTAAGTAAATGTAAGATTAGATTAAAGAACGTAATAAACCGATGGGATAAAGAGAAAATTGTAAACTTGGTATAATATCAGACTATGAAAATGTTGACTCTAAATGCATATTAACTGACAGTGATTACACATATAATGCATTTAAAAAAATAATCGGTTTCTAGAGTAAAGAGTTATTTAATGAGTATTATTGTATGCTAAAAAGTCATATACCTTAACTAAAAGTAGGTACTTTTTATTTCATCGTTTTCGGTAAATATTATAACCAGCTTATTTAATATTGTATGTATACACTAATTGAATTGATTGAAATATATTCAATTTTAAAGAGATGAAACGAGAAGTCTTCAAACGGATCCAGTCACATGCACTGTGCGTTAACATTACATACGTGAACAGTTTAATTCAGCTAAAAGTCACATATAGCGAACGTGCGTCGGGCGCGGGCGCTGCGGTCGGTGGCGCAGATTGAGAAATGCGGGAGCATGAAATATGAGCGCTGGGGCGCCGCCGACGGGAGCTCGGTGGGCAGATCTGTCGATGCCCAGATCCAAAAAGTCAATATTCAACTTATTAGGTATTATTGCAAGAATATTATTGTAATTGATTGGTATCAAATCTGTATATTCGCTACAAGTGGTTTATAATACAGCAGATATGCATAAACGTCGAGTCGGCTAAGATACACCTACTCCAGAAACGTTGGAGGTAACAGTGATGGTTAATATACTTTAGTTTACTTTACTAGGCCAAGGAACCTCTCCATTGGCGTTAATTGTGGTTCAATCTTCAAGTGACGCACACACCGTCGAACGAGCACGACGCCGCGGGCACGGCACTACAAAGTGACGGGCGGCGTACGGCGGAGCGCAGCGGCAGGACGCGGGCGCGGGCGCGGGCGTCGACGCGGCGACACAATGGAGTAGTTGATTTATCACCCGGCCCGGATAAGGCTGCACTCGCCGATCGAAGGAAATGGAAAAAGGATTTTCTGGAAAACTCCAACCCATAAATTGCGCCGGTCGCCGCCCGCGCCGCATCCATTGTGTTTGATCCGATCGAGATTTTAAATACGGGCGTGTCTTAATCGGCCGCCGCGGCCGCGCCGGGCGACGCCGGTGCCAAGTCTGAGAGATCTTGTCGATTTCACGTCGCCCGCGATTTATTTGGCGTGAGCATACACGCACTTAACGAATTTCCCTATGATCGCACGTACGTTTGAACATACATTGTGCTTATACATCTGCATAATAGAATAATCCCCTATCGTTCCACAATTCACAAGCCCAGTGCCAATCGTACGTATAAATTTTACTTTTGATAGTGTTTTCTTAATGTTTGCAATTTAGGGACCTTAAAAAAATGTATATTTATGTAACAAGGAGCATTCAGAAAGCCTGTGTAAAGTTCTTGAATAGTAATCCATAGCCTCATTTGTCACTCCAGTATAAAAACTTGTACATGCTGTTTATATTACTAAAGCAGATATTTTCTATTGTTTAAATTTTAATTTAAATTCGTACATTAATACATTTAATGCGGACTAAAAGTTTTGCAACTATTGTAATGAATATTGATGAAATGAGGCGCGAGAGGGCAAAGCAAATCGAAATAACGCTTAGACAACGCTTTTCCATGAATTGAAATATCGAACGAGTGCAGAAAGAGGTTTTCGAAAAGATGCACTTAGCTTCTAGCGTAAATGAAAAGGCAAAAATTAAAATGGATAGCTAAAAGTTTCAATAACCAAGCCGGCCTATAAGAAAGGGTAAAATAAAAAGTTGAGAATGAGTTGAATAATAAAAATATAGTGCTTTATTAGATGAATATTAACCGGCAGTAATTAATTAAATCACGCGCACGGGAGGCATTAGCTAAACCTATATTTTACATGCTTTTCGATCAATATTAGGGCTTCTATTTTCCGTAACTGCTATCAGTTAATTGATTTTGAGATTACAGACCTTAAAAGAAAAGCGGATCACCGCCCCTACCAGTGTTCAAACTAGTCGGTCTGTTAGAAAAAGGTTTTCTAGCAAGCGATGTAACGTATAAAAATACTAAATTCCGGCATAATATTAGATGACGCCCGCGTATAAAGCCATTCGAAGATAAGAAAAAAAAATCTGTCAATCAGATGAGTTTGACTTAAAGAAAAAAAAAATAAGTTTAGCTCTACTCACCCTTACATATAAATGTATCGAGAGATGACAAGACTTTTGTTTAAAGGAAATCCAGGGGTGAAAACTTATATGGGTTGCATAAATACCTTAAAATTATTAATATCTCACTACGTACTATACGTTAATAAAAATTGCATCCGCAAATATGATCTAATTATTATATCACGAATATAGAAATATGTAGTAACATACGATCCGGGTCACTCTTTTGCGTAATGTAGACATTTTTTATTTGAGAGTATAGCACTTAAATTTTCGGATCAAGAAAGTGGTAACAGATGCATCGGTGGATGTGTAAATGAGTCAGGTGGAAGCTATAATTTCCACACAGAACTTTTGAGGTGCAGAATCGTTGATTTAACCTTAAAATCATTGATTTAGCTACGAAGATTTCATTAATTTTTTTCTGAATATGTGTGTGTATTACCTATATAATTAACGTAAATATAACATGCAACTATTATCAATATATGATAGGAAAAGCATTGTTATAGTACAATCTGGTGTCATGCAAGCCATGTAAGTTTTAATTATTCAGATGAGGACAAGAACAAGACGATGCCAATGAATACGCCCGCACAGCGCGCCGCGCCTGCCTCCTCAGCACGTCAGATTCTGATAGTCGAAAACGTAAGACCGCCACGACGACTAAAGCTTAAACGGCGCCACCGGCACCTCCGCGCCAGCTGGTTTTTTCAATGAAATTCCTAAACAGGAGCAGGAGGATACATTATAGATACCCGGCGCGCGTCCTCCGCCAGACACGTACAAAATGAAAACGGGCCGGGGGGCGCGGGCCGCGGGCGGGCGGGGCGGGCCCGCGCGGCGCGGGTCGGGGCGACGCCGGGTATGGAAATGTTGGTCAAATATATCATCCGGCGCCTGACAGGCCAATTCTCTTATCTGGAGCGCGCCGCGACCGCGCGATCTAAGCTAGCTTAGCTAATATAAAATGGTTTTAAATTCAACTTTAATTTCGGGCGGGCTATCTCGCGCTCGCGATTTCCCTCACCACCGTAAATGGGAGTTTGCGGCCCGCGCCCGCCCCGCACCGCCCGCACCGCCGCGCCATTACAAAGGAGGCGATTTACGGTTTTGACAGATTTCGAATATTTTGGGCGCCGGGGCTCGAGCCGAGGCCGAGTTACGCCCGCGCGTTCCTGGCCCGTATCGCATCTTCTGAGCCGGTCTAGGCTGGAGTTAGGTCGGCTTTAGTGCACTTTCAGTTTTATCGAGGGCGGGCGGACGGCTGCGGCGAACGGTAATTAAACAGCGGCGATGATCGAGCGAAGGCGGCGAGTCAGCTGCGCCGCTCGTTACGTCGCCTCGTAAATTTAATTTCGGTCGGCGGCGGGCGAGGCCGCGCCGTGACGGTCGCCGAGAGAGGCGAAAACTTTCTATGGCTCGGCAATTTTCGATCATCTTCGGGTGCTAATTTTTGTAGCCGGCGCCGAGGGCGGGCGGCCCGCGCGTCAGCATATGCGCGGCCGGGGCGGCGGGCGGCGCGCTCGGGACGTCATAAAATGTAAACAATGACAGCGTTTTCCATTACAATATGTTTACCGATCCGTGGCGCGCGCATTATGTATGTTATCCCGGTAGGACGCGGAGAGCGCGGGGGCCGGAGGGAGGGTGCACAATTCATGGGATGCTCGCAAATATTTGGCGCGGGAAGTTCGGACGCTGTGTCGGCTGACAACGGGAAGATTGCCGGGAACTGTTTGCACAACGGGATATGGTAATTTTTCAGAGTTCGCCCCACAGCGCGCGGCCGCTTGTGCATTCTGTTTATTTTACAAATACACCTTTATACTCTCAAACGTGACTTCTTCCGTTAGCCATTCACATCCATTAGATATGTAGTGAGAAGCGCTCTCCATGTTGAGATATCGAACTTTACACCGGCAGACGGATCTCATTGCTTTACGTGTCTATGTCTTTGATATGGAAGAATATATCACTCAAATGATAGTAACAGCAAATATTAATCGTCGATAATTCTAAACGAATAATAAACTCAAAAATTCTGTGGCTTGAATTTTTCCAATATCTGTGCCACGAATCAAGTGACAATGGGAAAAACCAAGAAGCAGCTTAGTCCGACATTCGTGGATGTTCTATGCACGTCCGATCACCCGGTCATACACGACAGTATGCCAGCAGCAGAAATAATAGAAGGACTCTAAATTGCTGACACTAACTAACTAATCAGGTGAAGCAACAAATTTTCTCACGTGTAGAGTTTGCGCTACTCAATAAAGTACGTGGCTTTTCAATGAAGCTTTCATTGGAAAAAAAATTAAATGAGTTTATTAAAATTTTTATGTTTTTGTGGTTTCGAAGGGAAATAAATCCTTGGTTAAACCTAATGATTTGTCATCACTGCCACAAATCAATGTAGAATTTTTAATTTGATTTAAAGCTCAGTCTTTGCACTGTTAGACGGTCCACAACTAAAACATATTTATTATTGTAATAGTTACACAAATTGGGATACATTGTTTACGAATTACGTAAGATACACAATTTTTTTTTAATATTATCATGTTCTTATCCGCATCGTAAAAGGATGATAAAGATTTCTTTTAGCCTTTCTAACGGCTAAAAGAAATCTTTATCTTTATTTTCTGCAGAAAAACACTTAAAATTCTCTCTGATACATTACATATCTACACACACATCTATAACACTTTATAAATGTATTGACTCTGTTTGTACATTTATTTTTTTCGCCTAATTTTGTGATAGATAATCATTTAATGATGCAGTGATTCACGTTCTACTATTTTTTTAAATTTAGTCAGTGTGTATGTCTTTTTATAACTCAAGAACGTCTCGGACGATTGAAATGAAATTTTGTATACAATAACAAAATGTAGTTGCGCACATGATAGGCCACTTTCTGTTGTTTTACTGTCTGTCTGTCTGTGTTTTATAACGTAAGAACGGTTTGACCGATTATGATTGAAACTGGTATGCAGTAAGAACATTTGGTTTCGTAGATGGTAGGCTATTGTTTTCCGGTTTTTCTGTTTGTCTGTCTGCACGTTTTTCTATAACTAAAAAAGGTTTCACTGATCTTGATGAAAATTTGTGTACCGATAGTAGAACACGTGAATACGCGTAAAAATGATAGGCTACTGTCTGTCTATTTTGGCATGTATGTAGGTGTTTTTTATAAATTATGTATAGCTGTATTTTTTATTGTTGATTTCAATATAAGTAAATAAAGCATAAAGATACAACACGAATATTTAATTTATGTTCAATGAGACACGAGGTTCATTTTTATGTGACATCTGACATATAATAGGAGTTCAACTTAGGTCCTAAAATTACCTGTTTTATCAATTCAGACATATGATAAATGATTACAGTGTGATTAATGGGCGCTAACCGACAGCAAGTGCCAAAAGAATATATAATCAAACTTAATGATGTTCACAATAAATGCTGTACAAAGAGATTAAGGTAGGTACTGATTTCCGAATACTG